>PVLD010002298.1:20143-45929 GCA_004027595.1 Dinomys branickii
TTTCACTTATGAGTATGGACTCCAGTTTTGACCACTTGCCTACAAAGTCCCCAAAACTGTCTTTCTTTATAGCTGAATAATATTCCATTATATAGAAATGCCACAATTTTTTAATCCAGTCTTCTGTGGATGGGCACTTCGGTTGCTTCCACATTTTAGCTATTACAAATTGTGCTGCTATAAACATGGGTGCACATATATATTGTATTTTCTAACTTCCTGTGTAAAACTAACTTATTAATTCCTGCATTTATGTTTTACCTTATTTATATATAGAATATGACTTTTTTCAAAATTTGCTTAGTACTTTATATTACTGTACATCTCAGTTCAAAATAGAATCCTATTCTGCTACATTTTTGCCAGAATACATTTGTATTGATTTAACTCAGATAAACCCTCCTGCTTATGAATAAAGAGAAAAGCAAATCAGTACAACTAAATAAAAAGTATGCTCAGAAGCCACATTAATAAAGCTACAATGATTTTTTTGTAGCAGAACAGATTATATAGAATATATGAATGACAAATGCTAAACTTTGACATTGTGAGGGTGTTTTAATCAAATATATAAAAGTGCTTTGGAAAGTGTAATCAGGGGGGCTGGGGATATAGCTCAGTGGAATAAGCGCTTGCCTAGCAAGCGCAGGGTCCTGAGTTTGATCCCCAGTACCGCAAAAAAAGAAGAAAAAAAAAAGTGTAGGAAATTGTCAGTGTCAATGAGAAATATGTAAATTTTTACATTACATTCATTAAGTTCTTAAATCATTTAGACTGATGAGATAATTTATATGACAATTTAAATCAATACAGACTCAACGTCACATATTAGAAAAGATTAAACACTTTCTGTTAGTCTTAACCCAAATTTCTACTAAAAGGAAAATAGTGGGCTCATTATAGTTGATGATAATGTTTGGTCTATCAAATAGAAATTTCCCGTTTATATATGTTGTCCATAGAACACCTATTATGAACATTATAAAAATAGAAATATTTCAAAGCATTTTGTTGAATTGAGATCATGAAAAATAGTCTTGAGTAATCTTCCTTTTATGTTTGTTTCAGTAACACATTGTTTCTCACTACTGTCCTTGCTAACTTCGCTACAGTGCTCTAGTACGTATCCTCTTCATGCAAATTACTTTTTCTGGGGAAACATTTTTAGCTAATAGTAAGTACAAGTGCTTTTTTATTTTTAAAATGCTTTGCTATTTTAAATCAAGCTTCTCAGCAACAAGGAAAGGGGAATAAACACTATCTCCATTTTACAGGCACGAACATAAGAAAAAGAAGTTTTTGTCCTGATGTCAAAGTACAAAGTACACAATTGTATTAGAAGAGCAAAATTTTTCCAGAATAAGTAAAGAACAGTCTGCTTCCCAGCAGATCAAATTGTTCTGAGTGATACGGGGAGCTTGTTCCTTACAAGAACATAAAAAATGCATTGATTATTTCAAATAAAGAGAACATGCTCTTATATTTACTTTTCCAGAGTGTGGGGTTAATAATATCCCTTAGTTATTGTGGGCTGATCAGGTCCTCAATCTCCTCAATGAGTGTACTGTGAGGGCTAAATAAAATGAGACAAATGGAATGATTTCAGGGCTCCAGGAGGATCAAAGCCCCCTCACATAATTCAAAATTCTCTCAGGGCTAAGACCATGACCTTCGTTGGGTAACCTATATTTATTTCATTATCAGAAGAAGTGAGGGGAGTGCTTAAGAAGGGCAGAACCATTCAAGGACTTCTCTAAGTAAGGTATTAAGTTAATACCTGAAGAATAAGATGGCTGAGCCTATAGTCTTTATCTAAGTTGAGATCTCATCCAGGCGTTCTTGACTGTGATCTTGTCTCGTCCTTTAAGGCTTTATGGCTTCATCCACCACTACAGGTTCTCGTGGGGATTAGTAACTCACAGAGGTTCACTTTCTATGAATCTGCCATTTCCAGATAAGGAGCCTAGATCTTAGACAGATTCACAAGCGAACAGGAAAATCCAATTGATTACTTTAAATCCTGCTCAGGTCAGCTTCGTAGTGGTCTCCATCACCAGAGAATCTATTAAACTGAATATTTTAACTATGTTTGGGGTCACAAGAGTTTATGACAATTAACGATTATAATTATCCATTCCCTGCTACAGAAAGTATATATATTCTCTTTTGCAAGTTTTTCTTTGTACATATGTATCTCTGTTAACATTCCTCAACCTCTTGAAGGCAGAGGCTACACTACACTATTTTATTTCAGTGATCACACAGGGAACAGTATTTTTTAAAATTTTACAGAAAATAATAAAAAATAAAAATGATACAGGATTTCAAAACAAGATGATATGAAATTTGCAAAAGTTGTTATATACCATATTGTTATCTTCAAAGTAGTTGCTCAAATTATTAGATATAGGCATGTAAGATTGGTCAAACAATACAAACACTAAATGTTCCTTTCCTTGAAGTATTAGAAAAGTAGTAAAATTACCTTAGCTATCTTGTGTGTGTGTGTGTGTGTGTGTGTGTATAATCTTAGATACATATATGTAAGCTATATATCACATATATTTTATATACAAAATAGCTAACACAATTGTACTACTATTATATAGTGTGTGTGTATATGTAGACAGACAGACAGACAGATAGATAGATCTTCTCTCCATTTCCCCAACCCAGTTATTTCCCTTTTGAGTAGTTACTTTCCCTTTCACAAAGTCTATTGGATCTTTGGGATCTTATTTACTCTTTCAGTTTGTTACACTAGAGAGATGATGTGATGTTTACACATATGAGTCTGATTTATTTCACTGATAAGTATGGTCTCTTTTTGCACCCACTTACCTATGAAACGATCAAGTATATGTTTCTTTATAGCTGAGTAATACTCCGTTGTATAAAAATACCACATCTTTTTCATCCATTCTTTGTTTGATGGCCATTTGGGTTGTTTCCAAGATGTAGATATTACAAAGTGTGCAGCTAAAAACATGGGTGCACAAATATCTCTGGGGTATGATGTTTTCAATTCTTCTCGGAAATTACCCAGAAGTGAAACAGCTGGTTTAAATGGGACCGAGATAACTAGTTTTGTTGAGGAATCACCACAGTGATTTCTACAATGTTTGTGCCAGTCTACACTCCCACCAACAGTGGAGAATGGTCTCTTTTTCCCCACGGCCCCACCAGCATTTGTCATTAGTTGATTTTTTCATGATAGCCATTCTTTTTGTGGTGACATGGGCTCTCACTGTCGTTTTAATTTGTATTCCTCAAATTATGGATGGTGAACATTTATTCATAGCCAATTATATTTCTTCACCTGAGAAGTGTATATCCACTTCAGATACCCATTTTTGGATTGGCTCTTTTTACTTTGGGGGTCTCCCAGGTTTTAATTTCTTATGTTCCAGATAGAAGTCCTTTGTCTGGGAGACAGTGGGCTAAAATTTTTCCCAATTTGTGGGTTTTCTTCCCATTCTATTGATTTCATTTGATGTGCAAAATCTTTTTAATAGGATGAGATCACAGTTGCTTATTCTTTGAAGTTTTCCTCTTGCAGTTTTTTTTTTGTTGTTGTTCATGAAGTCTCTGCCCACCCCTGTCTTCAATATTTCTACCTACTTTCTCCTCTAGTACATTTAGTGTTTCTGTTTTAATATTTAGATGTTTGGTCCATTTTGACCTTAATTTACAGCATGGCGATAGATATGGGTCTATTTTTGTCTTCAGTATGTGGAAAGCCAGTTTTTCCAGCATCATTTATTAAAGAGGCTAGCTTTCTCCGGGTGAACATTTTTGGCCAGTTTGTCAGACGTTAAGTGGCTGTGTGTGTTTGTAGTCATGTCTGTGTGCTGTAATCTGTTCCACTGATCCTCAGATCTGTTTTCTTCCAGTACCATGATGATTGTATCATAGTACCTTTACAGTATAATTTGAAGTCAGTGATTGTGAAACCTCCTGCCTTAACTTTGTTGCTCTGGATTGCCTTTGCTCTTCTAGGTCTCATCGAGTTCCAGATTCATTGTAGGACAGGTTTTCTAGATCTGTGAAGTATGCTAACGGTATTTTGATTGGGATTGCATTAAATCTGTATTACAACTTTGGAATTATAGCCGTTTTCATAATGTGCATTCTTCTTGTCCATGGGTATGAAATATCTTCCCATTTTCTGAAAACCTTTTCAATATCTCTTTTAGAGTGCTATAATTTTCAATGTACAGATCTTTCCTTTGTTAGACTGATTCCCACGTATTTCCTTTTTTGTATACTATTGTAAAGGATGTGTTTTCTCTAATTTTTCTCTATGTTTGCAGTTTGTGTACAGGAATACTATTGATTTGTGAGTGTCAACCTTTTTTCTGCTATGTTAGTGAATTTGGTAATTAAATCTAGAAGCCTTTTTGTGGAATTTTTGGGGTAGAGGAGTAGGTTTTCATCATAGTAGATGAAGATTGGAGATACATTTGCAGGCTGTGAGGGTATAAGTCCATGTTATATGTAGTGGAAACAGGTTATAAAAGCAGTTTGATATGCAGCTCATTTCCCTTGGATTAAGGATAGAGCATTATCACCTCTTGTGTTCTTTGGGTATTAATCCAAAGGAAATGATATAAGAGTATGTTGTCTCAATACGCAGTACAATAAAATAATACTTGCTTATCAGGAATGTGTCATGTTAACCTGAAAACTCTCATGCCTTGTAGGTTGCTAGTTGATCAGAAAGAATTTCATCTTTGCAGTTCTGTTCAATTCTAGAAATTCCTTAGGGTATAACATGGTAAATGATGTTAAGATGACATTCCAAAAACTTCTCCTTTACTCAATGAGAAGAATCGATTTCAATAAAAAAAAAAGTTGTATAGGAAATCTTATAAGCATGAGACTTTTATATTTTTCTACCTTAAACTACCATCATTAAATAGATATTAAAATAGATCATCCAATTATAAAATTCAAGAATATTCTGAAATTGGTCCAAAGAATCTGAAAACAACCCAGGGACTAAAAACACAATTCTTTACCCTTTAAGAGGGCTGTAAAAGAACAATCAATATTCAGAAGAGTTTTATTTGGCTTTTAAAGGCTAAAATATTTTCCATCTATTGCATTATAGAAAAATATTATCCGTTCTGACAATGAAGCTATCTCATCAGGATCATACCTTGTGACTTGACTTTCTGAAGTACATACTCCTACAAGGAATTTGAAACTTCCTGAATATTATATTGGAGATGTGAGCTAGCATTAGCTGAGAATATGCTATAGACTCATGTAGATGTAAAATTTAGCATAGCATCTTGTTTAAACTATCTTTCTTAAATAAGCAGAAAAAAATTAGGTGAAGTGAATTTCCATGAAACACACAGCAGCTCTCAGCAGAATCAGACAGTGGTGTTATGTCTTGTGTCCATCTAGGTGCCCCCCCCAATCTTATGTACTTATGGATTGAGGTTTTAGATGTGGATGGATCTAGGGTCTGTGAATGTGGATTAAGGGTGTGGTACTAGGTCAGTCAACTAATTGGTTTATCATGGTTCTGGGATTTGGTAATGGAAAGCCTCATGCTATGTATGTGTAGCAGCCACTAAAAGTCTTGTAGCCTGGACGGGAGAAAAGAAGGCTTGCTTCTCTGCTTGCTGCTCACTGCTTCATGCCTTGTTCTGTCATGGACTGTTTTTCCTTACAATACTGCTCAGCCATGCCACGCTGCATTGGAGCCAGGTGACTATAGACTGAAAACTTCAAAACCTGTGAGCTACAATAAACGTTCCCTGCTTCAGCTTTGAGTGTCAGGTATGTTGTCTTAATGATTAGAAGATGAACTAAGATAAGTACATTATCTTGATGTTCAGAAAAAATTATTTTTTGTTTGTTTTTGTGCTTCAGGCCTCTAGCATATAAGCAACTAAGGTATGTCTTTAAAAAATTAAACTGTATTTTTCACCTTATAGACAGCTCAAGGACTTGTCAGTGCCCATAAGCATTGTGTAAATATTTGTTATGTAAATAAATGAAATAATTGAATAAAAGAATGAAATATTTTTGACACTCAAATAGGCTAAAAGATTACCACCTGTAGAAGTAAAATAATACACCAGTGTTGACTGGGATACAAATTTATATATATATATATATATATATATATATATATATATATACACACACACACACACACACACACACACACATGCAGATATAAATACACATACACAAGTACAGATATGGACATATATACGCACACACATTTACCACATTTATACAGTAGATAGACATGATTTGTGGATCCAATGTTTAGGGAATGTGTGCTCATTACAGTAAATATAACCCAAAAGTCAGTTTTGTAGACATTTTCAGAAATTCATATTGTGAGAGATTAGCCAGTGACCCAGCACAGAGCCCAAGTGAGTTCAACTATAACAGCCTTCTGGGTTTCAGCGTCTTCTTGGTCCTCCACATATTCTCAATTTTGTATTTGTTTTGGCTTGATTTGACTGTGTGTTCGACGGGAGGTTTTGGTCATTTTTGTACTTTTCATTGTTTATATTGATTATACTGTTTTAAAGAGCCCACAAAAGGTAATGCTAAAATATTGCCTTGAGTTCCTACCCAAAAAAATACTGGTCTGGCATTGGCTTTGAGATCAGTGTTACTGAGTCAACATTATATACTTGATGAGATGTCTTTAAATAGAAACTCACACTTAAAAATGTCATGTGTTGGTCTCTTGTTGGAATTATTATGACCAGAGGTTTGCAGGAACCTGTAGTTTCCCTCTGGGAAGTTGTTTATTTCAGTGTTCCTGACAACTTTATACAATATGACTGTTGTGAGTAATGAGAATTGACTATGTGTATGTGTAGCTATATATAACTTGGCAATATCACTCTAGAAGTCAGAAGTTCACATCAACCTCTGAAATTCCAACAGGCCTTTTTTGCCTTTGTCCGTTTTACTGTACATCTATAATGTCTCATTTGAAATTGAAAGCCTTGCCTCATGGCAATATCAGCACGTTTACATAATTGCTCATTGATGTGGTATTATACTGTATATCTAAAATGATTTCCCTGTAACATCAGGTATAAAAATTTACATAGAATTATTAAAATGAGTTGGGATTTATGTACATCTGCCAAGTATTTTACTTTTTCCTAAGACTGAAGAAATAGTCATTTTTTTTTTCTGACAAATATTTGGATTACTTTTTTCTCTCACCCCTTTTATTTCATGAGCACCATCTCAACATTACTTTTAAAAAGTCATTTGTTTGATGTGATTCTAATTTTACACTATTTTTATATTCTACACTTTTAAATCATTTATTTATTCTTATATAGAGAAAATTAGCATCCTTTCAGGAGTCTGCACTATGAATTTTTCTCAGAAATGTTTATTTCCTTCATATCTCTTCTCTCCCATGCAACACTACTTGGCATAAACCAGCTTCATTTGTTTTTAGTTAATGTTTATTGTTTTCTTGCATAGGGCCAGATAATGAACGTTTTATAATTTTCAGTTCATGTGATTCCTGTGTACAGCATACAGTCACGCCCACAAAATGTCAAGTTAGTTATAGACAATGAATAAATGAATATCATTGGGTTCTACTATTACATTATTTCATTAAAAATATATATATGGTCCATTTTTGTTGGTCACAGTTTACAAACCACTAAATTATATAAATTATTTTCAGTTTTAATTAAATATATGAATTAGTCTATATCATATTGAAATTAGAGATTCTCATCCACTTTTTCCATTTTTTCAGCTATTGTTGTATTTCCTGTTCAATTCTTACACACAGTAAGGCATTAACTTTAGTTCAATTTCTGCCCAAAGCTCTTTGCTTAATTCTGTGAGGCCTTTTGCACAACAATCTTTACCCTATTTGGCCCTGTATGGGTGTTATAACTAATGTTAAATTTGCTTTCCTAATACAGTTTCCCACTGAAGAAACAAGAGATCATGAGAAGTATGGCTTTGGTCAGGGACAGGAATACAGACAAACCTTGTATTGTTATGCAATAATGTAAATAAATATTCCTTATAATGATAAAATATGCCACCAAGATACAAGAGGTAACTTTTAAACAACTTGCATTGGACAAATATTAGATGATCTAAGCATTAAACTTCTATCATGACATTTTCTAAAAATGTTTTCAGGCATGTAAATTAGCATTATTTTTTCATTACTTTTAAAGAAAATAATTTTTCATAATGTATTATTTATACAAATCTTCAAAGCATTTATTATGGACAATTTAAAGTCAGTATATTGCTACATTTTATGAGTTTCTGATATACACATTACTGGCAAAATATTGGTAGACATGGTATATGAACAAAAGCTCCTTGCAAGATTTAGAGTTTTTAAAATTGTAATTAGGTCTTGAAATTCACAAAAGAATGAGGAGCTGGTAGTTTTCTTGGTTACTTTTCTCTCATTGCTGAGACAAAATACCCAACACGCAAAATGAAGGAAGGAAAGATTTATTTAGCTTACTGTTTGTGGAGGTTTCAGTCCATACTTGTGTTGTTCTGAGGCAGAGTGGAACATGGCAAAGGGGAAATGTTTATGGCAGCAGAGCACAGCAAAAATAACAAGCAAAAAGGGAGGAATGGCGGCAAGCAGCCTCTTTCTACCTCCCTTACATTGTGAACAGGCTACCCCCCCCCAGGGGCCCTGTGAAACTCTCATAATCTCCATGCCCTCCTCTTCCACAGGCTCAGGATGTGTACAAAGTAAGCACCCTCGCTTCCTGCTGAGTCACTCAGCCAAACCTCTAGACTCCACAAGTTGACACAATGTATCAACCATAACAGTAGTCTTGATCAGATAAAACAATTAATAATTTTGTTACTGCTATTATTATAGCTGGAAAAAGGGAACTACCAATTCTTTTCGAAATAAATCCAGTAAATAGTCATTTCAAAGGGAGTTAAATCTTTGGCTAAGTTATTCTTAAAAGATGATTTGATACATAAAAAAGGAAAAGAAGCAGAAGTAAAAGAATAAAAGCGTGGAAGTATTAAATAACATAACATTGTGTAAAAATTTCATGTCCTATATGTTTTTCACTGCTTTGGCTTAAAACAAGAGTAGAAAAATGATGTAAATATTTCTTGTAATAATAACTGTAAGAGATGCAAATAGATTCCTCTAAAAATAGAAATACTGAACATGAAAGGTAAATATGAAGCTTAAATTTCTAAGTAGGAATTTTCAATGCATATTGGCTTTTTGATTTGGGCAATCTTCCAGGAAGGAAATCTGTTCTACTTTGTTTACTCGGCATTAGTTATTAACTCAGCCAATAAAGGAATATTCTGGCACATACTTAATACCTGAGGAATAAAAATCATGACATTTTTGTTGCCATGCTTTTACTATATAAAACATAGGAATTTTAATAATTTTAGCCACAGAATAACGTAACTAAATTTGCATTTAAAAATACTACCTAATGTTAATAAATATCTCGCATTTGAAATAATCGCAGCTAGCAGTGGTACATCTCAGGCTAAAACTTGGTGAGTGTAGATAGAGAAATAAACAGTGTGTTGAAGATGGAGACAGTCTGCAGACTGTGAAGGCTGTAACTGTTTAAGCCTCTGACATCAGCTGGATAAAGAGCATGAATAAAGGTGATAGGAGAATGATTATGTCTGGGATTGGAAACATGGTAAATTGTGTAATTCACCAAAATAAGGAGCATGAAATAGAAATAGGGGAGCATATGTTAACTTTAATTTTCACATATTCATTTGAAATACATTTAAATATATGAGGTAAAATTTGTGCTTGAAATCTGTTTTGAAATGTATATTTGGGAGTCATTATACAAGACAGAAATGCTGAAATCATGTTACAAAATGATTTTTGAAATGTAACATGCTGAAAGGAAATTAAGATCGGAATTCTGGATAATTTACAGTATTCAGCATAAACACAACATACAAACCTACAAAATAGAGTTTAAAAACATAATTGAAGTGTTTTGTTGAAGAAGAAAAATGAAAGATTTTTTTCTGGGAGAAATATAAAAAAATATTGATGTTTGCAAAATGAGTTTGCCAGAACAAAATTTAGTTGCAGAGAGGACAGTATCTTTTCAAAGTCAGTTTTACATTGCAAATAGAAGACAACTTGTGTGAATTTAGTTCAAGTCTGACTGCACTGATGCCAGATACGGATACTCCCATCTCATATATCAAAATAATTGTAAAAGTATAATTATTATAAAATTAGAGTAGTAATGAAAGGAGAATATGTGCAGGGCCATAGGAAACTAGAAAGAGGTGAAGCCAAGTAGGAAGATTTGCCGTGAGGTATTTATATCAAAACTTTTTGAACAAGGCTAGAATACTAATTTTCAAATACGCCACAATATTTATCAGATATGAAATGATGGATCTATATGATTATATTTAATTAAAATATATACTTCCAAAACACTGTGCCTAGGCAGAAAAATAATCACCTTTTGAGAAGACAGATGCATGGAAGATAATAAATATTTTGTATAAAAGTAGACTGTACAGACAAGTCCTAAATAGAGAAGATGCGAATAGCCAATTTATCAGAACAATTCACTTAAAAACTTGAAATGTGTTTGTCAACACCTAACTAATATAAAAACACATATATCCTACAAGATAAAATTTAACACCTATATATTTAAGCTATAGAAATTAGTACATTTGAGCAAAAGGTGACTATGTTAAATTTTTATGTATATTGTATAATTTCTCATATTGAAATTTGGAAAAAAGTAAAAATTCCTTCAAGAAAATAATAAAGAAATTCAAATGTAATTTTAATGAAATTGATAAATTTTTTATGACATATAAATTTTGAAACATGACTGGGTACTATAATTCAAATATATAAATAGTATGATAATACATGTAAGTATATACTTTTATATATTGCTTAAAAACACATACAGAGTTGAAGTAAAGGGATATGAGTGATAAGAAAAATAAAATCAGAATAGTGATGACATTTGGTGGAAAGAGACATTGGCAAAATCCAGGAGACTAAAACAAGAGGCTTCATATATGTTTATAACATGTTTGTTTCTGTACAGTAATAGTTGTTAGATACATATATACAAATTTGTATCACATAAATATCATATTTAGGGTTTTGTATGTGTAAAAATGTCCACAGAATTAGAAATGAAACAAAACTTTGTTTGCGGAAACTCTAGAGTCAGGCTGCCTGTGTGCTATGATATATTGAGGAGTTTTGTAACCTTAAGAATCTTGAGCTGGGGATATAGCTCAGCGGCATAAGCACTTGCCCGGCAAGCTTGAGGTCATGAGTTTGATTTTTGGTACCAAACAAAAGAAACTCACCTGACCACTGTGGGTATCACATTTGTTACTTTTAACATTGAGAAAGTTATTGAAATTAGGAAATATTTCACTAAATTGAAGGAAAGATTAGTGAAGTTAGTGTGTGTCCAGTACTGAGATCAATACCTGGAAAATAGTGAAAAAGAAGGCAAATGTGAAGTAGGACATTTGATACCGAATATGGATGTTCACTTGAAGAAAAGGAAACTTGAAAATTATGCACAGTGACACAAATATGTTCAAGCTTCATCTTTGTGTATATCACATACACTCCAGGTTTAAGAAGAGTGTTATGGTTTGTGCCTGGATGTCCCCCCAAAGCTTCATGCAGTCATGGGGCGGGCTTTTAGAGTTTATGACTGATTCTTGTTCCAACGTTGTAATTATCGACCTGAGTGCTACACCTCTCCTGGGGCGGGTAGTTTGCATACAATAGAGGGGAGGGAAAGAGGCTGCTGGCCACTGCTCCTCCCTTTTGCTGCTTTTGCTGTCTTCAAGCACCATGAACTCTTGCCCTCTGCCATGTGCCACCGTGCCTTGGAGCCAGCCAAGTTTGGACTGAAATTTCCACCAACTGTGAGTTAAATAAACCTTTCCTTCCTTCATTTTGGGTGTCGGATATTCTGTCCCAGCAATGAGAGAAAAGTAACTAAGACACAAAGCAATAAAGCTGAAATAATCAATAAATAGGACCCTTATCCTAAATGTATTGATGTCTTTTTGTAGGTTTATCGGTCCATGATTTATGGATTTTTATTAACCTCATGTTCCTATTATATAAATGAAAAAAAAAATTCTGTGCCATGTGGCGCAGGAAAATGTTCAGAATCTGAAAGGAAACCATGACCCAAAAATCTGAGTAGACAAAGAAACAAATAACTGTTAGAATCAGTGCTATAATGTGTTAGAGTAAGTAACTTAATAAATGTACTGTACGGCAGCGAACATTTTAGAGACCAAGTGTCCAAACTGCAAACAAAACCCACTTATTTATTGCAAAGCACAGATACTGTGATCAAATCTGAATCTCAGCTGCTGGGATGGCCCTGGCATGACTTGATCACATGCTAAAAGAGAGGGCTCATTTTCCATGCCATGGCACACACGCCACAGGGTTTCCACTGCTGCTCTGCATGCTTAACTATGGTGAGATACATTTAGGATCCTCTATATTTAAACTAATGCTCAAAGTTTAACAGTGCAAGAGTATTAAGCAATATCATTCTGGCTGCTTAAATGATAAAAAAATACATATATCAAATATTAAAGAAAAGTGAAAATTTCCAATTTTTAAAATATCAACTACCTTTATTTAGGTAGGCTTTATAATCATGTAAGTTAAACCAAAAGTACACTGTATCAGATTTAAGAGTTTAAGTCATTTTAAAAAACCACACAGAACATATTCACATTATCTAAAACTTTGAAATACTTCTGCTTAGTCTGGTTTCAAAATTATTAATACAAGAGGTATATTTTTATTCTTGGCTGCATGCTCTTTTTTTTTTTTCTTTTTGCAACTGGAATCAAACTCAGGAACTTACACTTGCAGGCAAACACTGTGCTGCTGAGCTAACTGTCAGGCCCAACATGCTTATTTCTAAGCTGCTTGTTGGCTTTTCATGGGTTTACAACAACTTCATCTGTCATATTTTCATATATTCATAAGGTTAGAGACATAGTCCAAGACAGACATAGTCTCCCATTTCGTATAAGTCAGCCTTTCAATCAGCGTGCCCAAGCACCTGACATATACCAGTTACAGAAGGAAAGGTTTACCCGGGTCATCTCTTCAGAAGTTTCAGCTCATGGCTGGCTGGCTCCAAGGCAGAAATAACATCATAATAGAGGGGCATGGCAGAGGAGAATGTCTAGTCTCACAGCAGCCAGGAAGCAGGGGAACATGGCAAGACAAAGGAGTAGAGCCTGGAGGAAAACACAGGCCACGAGCTCCTGCTCCATCGCCCATTGGGACACACTGAAGTGTGCTTTGCGAACCTCCTAGGTCACTGACAGTGAACCTTTTAGAGCGTGAGCGCCCACACTGCAGCCCAGAACCTACTCATTTATCACAAAGTGGTGCACGGCAATTAAATCTGAATACTGAGGTTTTAGTTAAGAAAAAAACCTCATATTTTAACGCCTTTTTGTCTTACAGAGAAATACAACAGCATAGCTTACAATTACACAAACAGCTTTTTATCGAAAAGTAAATGTTTACATATAGCATGTTTTTGAACAATTAGTGTGATCTTTACTGTAGGATGCATGCTGAAAATTTGTCAAGCTGTTGCTTATGCTTGCTGAGGTTGGGAGCAACAGATCTAGCAGTCAGGTCACCTGTCAGCATGTTTCTTGTGTCCGATTTGGCCTACTTCAAGGATGAAAGCAGTGGCTCCCAAGAAAAAGATGATCCAAGCAAAGTGAAAAGCAATCCTAAGTGCATTTGTTGACTTAAAATTACTGCTTTTTAAGGACTTGATTCTTAAAACTACCGACTGTGTTGTCCATTTCATCCCTTCACCCTTTTATCTTCCCAAATATTGCACACAAGTGATAGAATTTTTTTTTCTAAATAGAACTTTCTTCAAATACCATCAGTTGTAGTTTCAAAATCTATCAAGTGTGGGTAGGAAAGATTAAGTTACGCAAATTCGACTTTACCTGGAGAAGTAAAAAAACAAACAAACAAACAAAGAAACAAAACCACAGGGTTGTTTCCACCCTATAGAAACATAAAAGTCTGTTACTGAAATTCTCCCTTGCAGCTATTACAAAGTTAGAAAATTACTTGTAGATTTCTTTAATGCCTTGCAGGATTATCTGAAAATGTGGTAGAACTCACTAAAATATACTTAATTTTAGAAATTACTCCAGCTGCCCGCTTTCTAGCCTTTCAAAAACTTAGTTTTTTCTCAAATATTTTGATATCACAAAACAACATTACTAATGTTTTCCTTACACCTTGTGGTTTTTTGCTGAGTACATTGAAGTGCAGTTTGAAATCTGTGAAATCACGATGCTGTTAAGTCAGGTCGTATCAGTGAGCTGTAGATATTCTTGCCTTTTTTCATTCATAAACTGTCTTACTCCACCCAAGTGGGCTACAAACCTCCCCAGGACTCACCATCTGCTCAGCCACTGGGCATTATCATACATAAGTAAATTATTTTGCTGTGCTTCAATGTTCTCAGGAACTATTTGAAAATGTTGAAAGTTATGATGTAATTTACCATTTTTTGTGACTTTTTGAGGATATAATCTAATTTTTTGCTACTTTACATGGCACAAAGTGCTTCTTGTAAAACACAATGTAATTTAATAAATGTATATTTTGGTCCTTTAAAAAGGAGCTGTGTAAAACCAGGTGTTGCCCCCACAATGCAAGATGCCCTGTCACTAGTAATTGAAACCACTTGTTTTGGTCTTCTGTCTTGTGATAAACAAGCTTCCATCTCGTCATTATAGGTATCTACCCCTTATGCTCATCCCGGCAGAGACACCAGTTGCAGCAGTGCTTCTCTCATGAGGTCACCAACAGCGTGGTACAAAATGACTGCTAGCCTTGCATGATTATTGGTATCTGTGCTTTCCCCTAAGCACAAGAGTAATAGGCCACCTTCTGTGAGCTCTGGGGTGAGCTGCTCACGGCACTTGCTGTGGACAGGACTCAAACTTCAACAGTATTTCGAAGAGGCATCTCAGACATGCGTTGCTGTTATGGTTGATACATTGTGTCAACTTGGGGAGTCTAGAGGTTTGGCTGAGTGACTCAGCAGGAGGCCAGGGTGCTTACTTTGTACACATCCTGAGCCTGTGGAAGAGGAGGGCATGGATATTATGTGAGTGCTACACATCCCATGGGTGGGGGTGGCTTGTTTACAATGTAAGGGAGGGAAAGAGGCTGCTTGCCACCATTCCTCCCTTTTGCTGGTTGTATTTGCTGTGCTCTGCTGCCATGAATGTTTGCCCTCTGCTATGTGCCACTCGGCCTCAGAACCAGCCAAGTATGGACTGAGACCTCCATGAACTGTAAGCTAAATAAACCTTTCCTTCCTTCATTTTGGGTGTTGGGCATTTTGTCTCAACAACGAGAAAAAAGTAACCAAGACAGTTGCACAATTTTTGCCTTGCTTGGGAAACCATTAAGAATGAAATTATCCCCAGACAACATGACCACTGTGATACTCTCCCCATCAGAGAAGTGTTTACCATGTGCAATTTGAAAACTATCAACTGACAGATGAATTGTTTTAGAGTTTAGAAAATCGTTGCAAAATCTAAGATACTGGGAATAACATTTCCTCATTTTCCTTTCAAGAAATCCTTTCTTCTCAGTTTTTATCAACTCCAGCAACACTTGTGTGGTTGGTGCCAAAGTTCTGACACTTGATGTGTGACACACAGCACGTTCACTGCACAGAATACACAACATATTCCCACTGCATCCAGTCACCATAAGTCACGCTCTCTGGGGCTTTTGGAAGGATCTTCCACTATCTGTTCTCAGTTTGGATTTTTTTTTTCTGTAGTCATTTTTTGGTGTTCAAGACCTGAGGTCTACAAAACACCCAATACATAGATATCCATATAACAAAAACAGTTAACACTATTAGTTCACACTAAAGAATTGGTTATTCCTTGAATCAAAAATCTAAATCAGTGATTCTCAGCTTGGGTTCTTCTTTACCTTGCTGTCCACCAGGGCAAAGGACAATGTCCTACTGACCAATAGTTTTTGGTCTGCTCTGAAAAAGGCATCTGAGTGCATTTTCTACCTTATGGGAACTTCTGCTAAAATCACAGCAAGTCTAGTCTCTTTCTCTCTCTCTCTCTCTCTCTCTCTCTCTCTCTCTCTCTCTCTCTATATATATATATATATATATATATATGTATATATACACTCCTTTCTCTTGTGTTCATAATTCTTACCAATCAACTAAATGTGATGGTGCAGATTCACATCATCCAGGACAATAACACAACATTAAAAGAAATTCAGTCTCTTAAGTAGAACATTTCTTATTTTTCATAAGAAAATTCAAAGCTAAACTCTTGTGTTAGGAAAGTGAATGAATTAAAACTTGAAGGTTGTCCAATGAAATATATGTGTCTTTGGCAGCACGCCATCGAGACATGTGAAAGTTTGGTCACTTTACAGCTGAGTTATGGTTCATAATGTCATCCCTTGACACCACTACTCCTTTCTGAGCATACGTATAGGCCCTGTGTTCCCTGTTATCTGGTGCTCAGCTGCCAGGGCTGCCAGGGCAATGCTGGGGAGAGTGAGGTCACACGGGTCCAGAGAGGGCTCTGTGTGGGCTGCAGCATGTGAACCGTGGGTTCACCACCACTGATGTAGGGTGGTGATACTGAAGGAGGTGTGAAGCCTAAGGAATTTCCATAAAATTTTCAGCCATCTTACACAATGCCATTTATGGAAAATACTCATGATAAAAATAAAATGTAGAAAGATGTTTCATTTGGAGAAATTCAATTGTTTTCCAGGTTTAGAGTCTAATGCACAACATGAGGCACTCAGAAAGGGGGTCTGAAAAGGGGCTTAGATCAGGTTATTAAGTGCTGTATGCAGCTCATTGTCGGTTGCCATCCAGATTGCTGTAGATTTACTTTATGTAATAAATAATTTATTTCATCTGAGGGTTTTACCTAATTTTTTTAATCTAAGAAAGAATTTACTTTTATTTAAGAAAGTAATTGATCTATGATCATTGGAAGAACACCCATAGGATCAATAGAGTAAAGCATATGACTTAATCTATTTCAAATGGCCCTCCAAATAAAGGTTGTATGATGAAAAAATAGTCAACATTTAATTTTTTTTTTTTTTTTTTTTTTTGCGGTACTGAGGATCGAACTCAGGACCCTGTGCGTGCTAGGCAAGCGCTTATTCCACTGAGCTATATCCCCAGCCCTCAACATTTAATTTTAAAAGTGATATACAGGAATGCACAGCCATTAATCCTTCTCAGAATTCCCACCCTAGGTTTGAAAATACTCAGCACGTTTCTCGTGCCACTTTCTGAAGCAGTCCTGGAACTCCTCTGTCTTGAGTATCTTTGGTTGAGCTGTCAGGGCATCTCTCAATGAATCTGAGAGACAATTCAGTTTTTACGAAGAGCAGCATCTTATATCTATTGAAGTTAAAATGTATCATAATCAGTACATGTTTCTCTGGAAAGCATTGGTCAAATGTCAGATTTTCATCATGATGACTTCCATCTACTCAAAACATTTACCTTTCACTATAATTTTAATCTTGATAAAGAGCCAAAAGTAACACGGTGCAAATTCTATAGATTAGGCGAATGAAGACACATTTAATGTTCTTAAAAGCATGTATTTCCATTGGATGGCACCCAGCAGCAACATTCACTGAATCTTTGATTGCAACTTGTAAAGCGCTCACAAAAGACCACTTCTAGACTGCAAAGACGAACAGTGGAATAAGTCTGTTCAGAGAGAAGAGTATTTTGAGTAAGGTTAATATTGACATACATTCCACTGTGATTTTTTTCTACAGGTAAATATTAATAGTATATTTAGGTCACAACAATTATTAGTATACTGATATCTGCTAGGAAGGAAAACCTTATCTGCAGGATACCCTTAGGAAAAAATCTTTGATGGTGAACAAACCTACCAACTATTGGACATGATTTCCACATAATTGTCACATAAGCTAATCATTTCTCCAGGTAGAGCATTAGGTGCTTTATAATTTAAATTTTTGTCTCACTTCATAAAATAATGCCAGAAACTTCACATACATTACTCGTCTATTATTCGGAGCCAGTTTCCTGCCTTATATGTATCAGAAGAGGGTGTTAATGATATGCAGGCTTGCCTGTGTTTCATTAGAGGCTCTTCATGCTCTCTATCTATAAGAATTTTAGGAAAGCTTGAACTTGGGTAATATCTCCTACCAGTGTGTATCAGATTTGACAGACAGATGCTGCTTCACTCACACTGGTTTTAGTTACACATCTCACAAGGTCAACACTCTTGCCTTTGGGAAGGATGAGTGGGGTGCACTTCATGCTCTAGGGTTCCTTGTGAGGTGAGGAAGGCCTTCTGACTGAAACTGCCTTTGAACCCGTGCCTTAATTTATCTACTCTGTTATTTTCTTTGGCAACATGACCTCAATAATTTACTTACATCTCAGTCTTCATTTCAACATCTGTTTCTCAAAAACTTAACTGTACATAGTGAGATATGTAGATTATATATAATATATATTTAAAATTTAATATATTGAAAAATATAGTAAATGTAATATATAATATATTTAATTATATTTAAATATAATAATTTACAAATATAGATAAAATTACTGGAGGGCTTGAAGTATAAAAATATGACAGAAATGGTAGCAGAACTGAACTGTGATATTCATCCAAAGGGAAGTATTATTGCTTTCTTCCAAATTTATAAAATAATTTCTTTACTGCAATTTTTCTGAAGCTCAATATCATAAACAATGAATTTGAGAGACAATTCAGTTTTCACAAAGAGTAGCATTTTAGATCTATTGAATTCAAAATGTGTCATAATAAGTACATGTTTCTCTGGAAAGCATTGGTCAAATGTCAATTTATACATAAAATGCAGTCCCATAAAGCACCACTTGAAAAATCACGTTTGTATGGGGAAATACGAAGAGTATTTCCAATAAAGTACAATAAAGATTATTCACTTTATTGTCCCAAATACTTGAGAGACCTCTCCAGCTAAATTCAGTCATAATAACTTCCTCACTCAAACTGACGTGGTCTGTTGGTCATTATTTCTCTGAAGAGACATCAGTGGAAATAATGAAGAAACAAAGGAAAAGAAATAAACAAAAATGCTAGAAGTAATATTTGTAAAGTTACGGTGCAAAATTCATTTTAATTCAAACCGAAAACTCTGATGAATTCTTCTTTGCATAGAACATCCATGAAATTTTTTATGTCTTTAATAATAATACATGAGCAGGTCTTTTAGAAAAATAAACTAAAATTTCCTAGTATGAACAGTTGTTTAATGTTATAAATCAGTGCAATTGACACATATATGTCTGAGGAGCACTAACAAAAAAAATTAGTTACATTTTAATAAAGTAATGTGAGTTCGAATGCATTAGAAAATATACGCTCTTCTGGAATCGTGAAGAAAACACTAGTTAGCACAGTTAATGTGACTTACTGTTTAAGGCCATGGGAAGTTCACTCTACCTGGTTTTAAATACTACCTTCGTATTTATTAACAGTCTGATGTCAGCTATTCTGTCATTTTTCATTCTCTAAATTAAAGATCCTCGTTGGACCTACTTAAGTTTTGCAGAATATTTTACATGTATTTATATAAAATATATAGAATATTGTGAAGATTATATGTAAAGCACTTAAAAAGAAGCTAAGCTCCAATAAATGCGATATCCTCATGTTATTATTGCTGTTAATGTTTATGCCTTAATAATAACTGAGGAATAAAACAAGGTGGAAAGCAGTGCCTATAAAACATTCCATTAAAAAAATGCTTAAATAACACACCGGCAAAACATTACAAGACCAAATTTAAGAAAATAAAAATGTCAGACCTTTAATATCAGCTTCTTAGTAAGCAAATAAATGAACTTATAACTCGCTGAAATTTTTCCTTCTGCTGCTTTCTCTTTTCACAGTGGCATTTTAAAATACTTATGCAGGAAGGCTGCTTCAAACATGCTTATAGGATACTATGTCCACTAAGCAAATTAATTCATTAGTGTGTGTTAGAAGTGCCAAGATTGAGGCATTTAGTGTCTAATAATACATTAATTAAACTACTGATCGATTATTAATCTTCTATTATATTGCCAATCCTTACTTTCTCTATGATAGTATAGAAATGAATCCAATAGTTTCCTTCTGTGATCGAGATGCACAGTTTACTAGAAAAAAGAGACACTTCGATTTCAGCAGAATAGCTCCAGGAAGGAAGAGAGATGAGGCCCTTTGCTCGGCCTTATACCTCACAGTAAGTAAAATGGCTTTCTAGAGCTGAAATTTATCACTTAGATTTTGAACTAAAGTCTTCATGCCAAGTGGTCTGCACTATAGAATTAGTTTGTACAGTACTAAAAACAATACCAACCACAGCCATCATGCATATTTTAGGTCTCCATGCATAGAAGCAATAAGTTCAGACAAGATGTAAATATCCCACAGCAAATTGATCTTAATTTAATGCCAGAATTCATTCTTTTGTAGTGACTTATATGAAAGATTAAATAGTATTACTATCCTCAAATTGTGAAACATGACCTTGTGAGGGGAGCCTGACCTCTCTGTGTTACCGTAGTTGTGGGCTAGGAATAGTCATATAATCTTAATCCTTTGTATTCCTACTGAGCCATGGGAGGAACTGAATAAACGGTAGCTAAAATCTTTGTTGTTATACTCACTATGGTTAGGAGTGTGCTAAATTCCCGTTAGTGGCAACCATGTAATATGCTAAACTTTGTCATTATCTTCTCTTTTATAATTAAAGGCAAACTGTCTGCCATAAATGAATGTCCTTCAGAGTAGCTTCATATTTAAAATAAATGGCTGATATATATATATATATATATATATATATATATATATATATATATTTTTTTTTTTTTTTTTTAATCTGGCTCCAAAACTCAAAAATGTGATTCTTTGAATGTGGATGTGCGCATGAGTTCCTTGGAGAAATGGGAGAATGTTATGTGAAATATACTAACATAAATCGTACTCATATAGTGTGTGTATGTGTGTGTCTGTGCATCTACGCTCATTAGGTAAAATTTTGTAGAGTCAGCTTTAAGAAGCATAAGACATAGACATACATGCATATATATATGCATAAATTCATATTTCCCCCAAATAAAACACTTCATATAATGTCCAAATTAATAATTTGACAAACTATATTTATCCATTTTTCTCCAATATTTAAAGAGAGCTTTATCTTTGTTTGACTTACATAATAGTTTTACCATTATAGTAGGTATATTAGATAAAGTAGATCATGATAAAGGAGGTTAAAATCTTCCTCACTGAATTTGTATTCTCAAATGTAATTTTTTTTTTCTTGGTACCAGGAATCAAACTCAGAACCTTGTGCTTGCCAGGCAGGTGCTTGTGCCACTGAGCTATATCCCTGGCCTTACAATGTATATGACAAAATAAAATCAGTTTTTAAAAGCTCCTTCATTGTAAGAAACACACACAATTTGTGTGCTAAATATGTCCCTTTTTTGTTAATTACACATATTCTTATATCTTTATGGGATGTATAAGTTATTATACAGTTAATATACTGTATAATAGTTAAATCAGGATAAAAAGTAGTTTCATCTCCTCAAACATTAACAATTTCTGTGTATGAGAACTTTTGTTTTCTTCTAGTTCTTATTAAATCTGTCGTAGAGCATTATAGCGAAGTGTTACCCTGACTTGATGTAGAAAATGAAAGCCAGTTCCTCTCATGTCTTGCTTCTTCTTACCGAATTTCTTTTCTTTTCACTTCCTACTACATTGTGCAGTTTATAGTGAGTGCTAGCCCAAGTCATCTCTCTATGAGATTGACTTTGGAGTTTCCACAAGTGAATGAAATATAAACTATTTATCTGTCTATGTATGGCCTTTCTGTTCACATCATGACTTTCCATCCCACCTATTTTGTTATAAAATATTTCATTTTTATGCCTAAATAATATTCCATGTATATACACCACATATAATTAGCTCTTCTAAGGCCTTACAGATTTAAATATACATGTTTTGTTCATGTTAAGAAGTCATTTGGGACAAACAAGTTAGTCATGCAGGCCACCTTCATATTTTAAAATTTTCCATTGCATTTAAAAATAAAAATGGAGGTATAAATTTGTGGGCTTAAAATCCTCACATTAAGTAATGTAAGTACTTTGATCACTTCAAGAAGAGGATAGAGGAGAAAAGGATGAAGTAAGAAAAGCTTCATTAATAGATACATAATTGGTAATCTGTAATCAAAATTTAGCCTCAAAGGATAATTAATCATCGTAGCTGCTTCCTTTTAATATTGATATTAAGGAGCAAAAGCACTTAAAATAAGGAAATAGTGAAATATGTTTCCATACTAATACTGACCTCTGAGGAATGTAGGCTTCACGACGTCTCCTCTAGTATAAAGAGAGAATTAAGAGAAACTGAAAATCAATTGGATTTGGACCCATTATAAATGTTAGCAAACATGAACAATAAATACTCATCATCAAAGTCCAATTTTTAAACTTAGAATTTTACATTTCTTAAACTCATTTTATGGTGGTTCATATTTCTCAGTCTCTTGGATCTATACAAACCACCTTCCATAGCATATATTTTCTATGGAAGCATAAATTGTGTTTGATTTTAATGGATTTAATCAAATAATAAGTATTTTCCTTATCATTCTTGCATATGAACAATTGAAAGAGGGGTTTAGAATCATGCTGCAACTTGTCTGAAAGAAATTTGATATATTACAAGAGTAGATTATTTCATATGCCAGCTAGAGTGATTTAAGGTAACTTGTATGTTTATGTACTAACAAGTCTAAGAAAAATCCCTTATTTAGTTTTCAAAATGTACACATTGTTTTTTTTTTTATCTTTTTTTTGTTTTTTGGCGGTACTGGGGATCGAACTCAGGACCCTGCACTTGCTAGGCAGGTGCTTATTCCACTGAGCTATATCCCCAGCCCCAAAATGTACACATTGTTAATGCCAATGTTTACATTTAATAGAAACAAAGACCTTTTGAAGTGTACAATGTGGAACCTTCTTCATGTGAATTTTACTTTAGTCTTTGTTTTTTTTAGTCATGATATTTATGAGATTTATAGTCAAGGAAAATTAAAAAAGCAAAAACAAATTTTAAAACATTAGTGTACACACTTGCATGCATTAGGATATTGGAAACTGTGCCTCATACAAACCAAACATAAAAACTTAAAAAGGCACAATAAGTTTTCTATAAATTGTCTTGAGAAATAAATGATAGAGGTTCTTCTTTATTTAATAGTTAAATATATATTAAGTACACACCATATAAAATCATTTTAGTTGTAGTAGTATATTCATAGCTATCACATAATGCTTGCTTTAATTAAGTTATAGTCACATGATAGAATAAAATAAACCGTGAAATAAACAATGAATAAAGTAAATTTTTAAATGTACAAATTTTAAGAAGAAAAATAAATTCATGTGACAGAAAATTACTAAATTGGAAGCAGTTTCTTTTATTAAACACTTGGTGAAAGTTTCCCTTACAGGGGTAAGCATTTATCTGAGACAAATGACAAAAAGCTAGACTTGCAAATAAATAAAAATTTCCCCTGTGTTTTCTTTTTCTATTTTTTGAGGTGTGTTTTGCTTTTTTCTTTGTTTCCAAAACATACAACATGGCTAAACATACAATTGATACTTTAATTATGAGTTAAATCTTAAAAGTCCCTACAACTAAGACTAATGTAGCTACAGTTTCAGGTTAAAAGGGACCTGTTAGCATTACTTAAATGTGATAGAGAGTTTAATAAAGAAAAATGATAACAATGTGAACTTTCTATATTCAAGAATAACGTCATGGTGGCTGGAAATAATGTCTAGTATAGGGTGGAAACAATGATCACAGAGAAAAATCAGCAGATGGTACAGCCATTCATTCTTGTAAAAGGATAACAATTGTGGCAACAGACTACTGAACACATCATTCCTAGAAGAGAGACATTACCAGAAGCCATGCATGCTTTTGCTCTAATATTCTGTTACAATATAAAGCTAAGTTGGATTTTGTATGGTTTCAATGAACATCCAAAAAGTTAATTATGAGTTTTACTGCTGTCTGATGCAACTCATGGACAGCACAATGAATCTCCAGACCTCAATATCATTTCATTTAAAATTTTTCTCCTTTGATATAGTTGGCACCAACCAGTGCCAGGAAATGGTGGAGGTTTGGAAGTAAAATGTAATGTAGGAAAAAGATTAAGTTTCTAAAACAATGTAAATTAATTTCTATGTATAGTCTGGGTTTAATTTGACTTTAAATCAGTGGATCCAAGCATTAATTTACAAGGTAAAGGGAAACTTGTCCTCAAAGCTAAAATCTCAGACACAATGATCTAAAAACATGAATTTTTAGGAATCTTTGGAGAGATATTAGAAGACAAGTTCAAATTTTGTCAGCCTTTAAATTAATTCATAGTATTTTTATGTGGTATAAAGCACAAAGTTGAGAAATTCAAGCGACAAACTTGTATCTGAAAGGCGAATCAGCAAGGCTTTCTCATTTGTCCATTCAGGGTACCATCAAAACCTCAATCATATCTGTTCTTGTTTGTCTCCCCAGTGCAAGGAAAGTATCATTTTTTGAATCATTTAAAAAATCTAAATAACATAGAGATACATGTTCAAAACATACAGATCTCACAAAGGTATTGCTAAAAATAGGTTTGTTTACAGCAAGTCTCTATGACCGTGAGCATTTATCTGTTTGAGTTTTCTGGAAGACTTCTTCCTCTTTATCGTTCCCAAATTTAGTGACAGTAACTTTATATATTTTACATTTTACTTTTTAATTTAAATTGCTGAAAATTCTTTGCGAATTTCCTATTAGTAATTTCCAAAATATGCTTTCTTTATATTCAATTGCTAAAACAAAATAAAGTTAGCATCGAACCTCTTTAATAAGGTCTCTATTATTCTTGGATTCACCAAGAAAAAAAATGTTAATAAAATAATTATTGAAACATCCTTCAGTTGTTATATTTAAAAGTCTGTCAATTTATGAATAATACTTAAATTTTATTAGTTTCTTTAAAATGTAATAAGTGAAATAAATCAGCAGTACATGTGCAGGCAACGTATTGTGTCACTGGTGTAAGAACCTGAGGGTGGGAATATAAACTAAGACACATGAAGGAAATCTGTTCAAAAACAAAGAACAGATGGGACGCGGGAAAGGAGAAAAGAAAGAGACAAAAATGTATGTATGTATATATGAATATACATATATGCAGGAGGGCTAACATGGTTCTACTATTGTATTATATCACTTAATGCTAAGGAATAACTGATGATGGGTTATTTGATCAATCTTGTATGTCTGTATGTGTTATCCTGAACACACACTTCGAAGATATCAATATGCAAAGCAGCAACTACTGGTGGGTTTTTTTTGTTTGTTTGTTTGTTTTGTTTTTGGCTTTGGTTTTTTGTTTTTTGTGTCTTTCTGTTGTTGAGAGGATTAATTGTCTGACCAATTTTGCATGTCTGTATCTGGGTTCATATATATACACTTCGAAGATATCAATAGGTAAAGCAACAACCACTGTTGAGCCCGTGTCACCTTGTCTGTAGATCAGTTTTTGTTTTGT
>PVLD010002298.1:46029-170258 GCA_004027595.1 Dinomys branickii
AAGTACAAAAACATATTGACAAACAGACACCAATTAGCATAAAAAATAGTACAATCACAACTAATCTATAGACAAGGTGATATGGTCTCAACAGTGGTTATTGCTTTATCCATTGATATCTTCGAAGTGTAAATATATGAACCCATATACAGACATGCAAATTTAGTCAGACAATTAATCCTCCCAACAACAGAAAAAACACAAAAACCAAAAATCCAAAGACAAAAAACAAAACAGGCAAACAACAACAACAGCAACAACAACAACAACAACAAAAGCACCAATAGTTGCTGCTTTACATATTGATATCTTCGAAGTGTGTGTTCAGGATAACACATACAGACATACAAGATTGATCAAATAACCCGTCATCGATTATTGCTTAGTATTAAGTGATATATGTAGATCAGTTTTGATTGTACTATTTTTTAAGCTAATTTGTGTGTGTGTTAATATGTTTTTGTGCTTTTATTTTTCTAAAAATTAAAAAAAATAAGAAGCAAAAAAATGTAATAATTTAGTATCTATAATTTAAATATCACATGAATAATAAATGGCTCATCTCTCTAATTGAATATATCTTAATTCAACATGCAAAAATATTTCATTTAACCTTAGAACAATCTTATTATATGTATATATTCATGACCTCCTCTCAAATTTTATAGATCAGAAGATCATTGGAGAATTTGGTACATAAATACAAATTATGAAATCTACTATGTAGGATTTTATAAATGTATGAGATACAACAATGTTAGCCAATGGAGAGCCATCCCCAATTGGAAATTATCTCCTTTGTGTATCAAATCATTTGTCAAGCTATTACTGTTATCTCTTGGGGCTCAGAATGTAGGTTGACTAATCGTCTAATAATAGGATGCAGGATAGGAAAAATAGCTTGGAAGTGTGTAGGCTTTTGAATAACTTTGAGAAAGTCTTAGAAGAGTCATGTAATCCAAAAGGGATTAATTTGTAATCATCAATTAAAAGAAATAAAATTTCTTGAATTGGTCAATTTCCATATGTAAGCTGACATCTAAATTAAATAAGAGTTCTAAAATTTGGGAATTTGCCAGATTAAAGCATAAACCAAGCTAACGGTAGTAAAACTTCAGCAGTAAATAAACTCTTGGTTTTATAATTGTGTTAAGTATCTGATATTAAAAGATTTTCACCCAATCAAATATCGAGTTAAGAACATTGCCATCAGTCAGTAGGCTGTTTTGAAATACTTCAAGCAGTAAATACTGAGTTAAAATAATACATAGAAATTCCATTATAATACCAAAAACAAAAATAACTTCCCTAAGTGGTCGAGTTATATCTGAAATCTCACAGACTGTGACTATGAAGTATTGGAAGGAACTACTATCACGAAACAAATGGCAAGCACACACAAAAATCTGAAAAACAAGTTGATATTTTCAGTGACTTTTCCAACCTTAAAGGATCTTCTGTGCTCATGAATTTTCACTAGTAGCAAATGGACTCTGGACATTATGAATTCCTAAAAAAGGCCAAACTCAGCTGCAACCATGAAAGATGATAGACAAGAGAGAGTATCACAGAGGACACAAGGAAGAAAGTAACTCCTCAACTCCAGCAAAGAGCTTGTGATACTTTTGTAAAACAGAATTTAAAATGCACTTCTAGATATTTTTCAAATTATCCACCTTGAACAGGTAAGTTTATAGCAGTTACCATTTCCACCTCCATCATTAGGTACTGGTAATGTGTAGGGGTAAAGAGGTTGCTTTTTCTCCCATGGTGTGTTTTACACAGACACATATCTGCCCCCATAAAGGCAACCATTTCTGAAGATACTAGATTTCAGACAAAAGATAGGTGAGTCTTGGTGTATAATAAAGGAGAGTGGAGGCCAATTCATTTCTCTTAAACTGTGTGCATGACACATGCAACCTGGACAACAGAATAGAGCTCACCAGGAACTGTTAGTTGTCCACCCAATCTTTCTTTCTTTCTTTCTTTCTTTCTTTCTTTCTTTCTTTCTTTCTTTCTTTCTTTCTTTCTTTCTTTCTTTCTTTCTTTCTCTTTCTTTCTTTCTTCCTTCCTTTCTTTCCTTCTTTCTTTCTTTCCTTCATTTCTTTCCTTTCTTTCATTTATTTATTTTTGTCTTTTTGAAACAGGGTCTCACTATGCAGTTCAGGCCAGACTTGAGCTCACTTTTAGCCCAGGTTGGTCTTGAACTTGCAACAATCTTCCTGCCTCATCTACCCAATATTTCTTAATTGTTCATAAACAAAATTCCAATTTATTCACCATGACATGAAGCTCAACTTAAAGAAATAAGTCACAGGTTTCTGTCTACCAACGATG
Source organism: Dinomys branickii (assembly GCA_004027595.1). Classification (NCBI taxonomy): domain Eukaryota; kingdom Metazoa; phylum Chordata; class Mammalia; order Rodentia; family Dinomyidae; genus Dinomys; species Dinomys branickii. The sequence continues at coordinate 48,370 of PVLD010002298.1, forward strand.
TTACTGCTAGTAGTAATTCTTTTATTGTTGTTTTTGTTAGTAGTTGTGATATGTCCAGGTCCAGTTCACAAAACTAAGTAGAAAGCTGGTAAGATAAAGTAGAAGAATAATAGAGGTAAAATAATATTTGGAGTATATAGGCTGCAAGCTTTAACATTTCTAATCAAGGAAAACAAAGCTCCTGCCCAAATTCACTGCTTTATTTTAGGGTTATGCTATGATGATACTTCTGGTATGAATACTAACTTATAGAAAGTACACAAAATTGAATAGATATGAGTAGATTTGGGCAACAATTATAGCTACATGGGCCCAAGAGTCCATTCTCACCAAATGCATTTGATAAGTATTTAAAACAAGGATATATATGCCATGAAATATAAAAGACACATTTCAAAAGTTAAGTAATGATGCTCAGCATCATTGGTCATTTGAAAAATGCAAATTAAAACAACACCGAGATTCCATGTTACCCCAGAAAGAAAGGCTATCATCAAGGATTCTACAAATAACAAATGCTGCTGGGGTTTTGTAGGGGAAAAAGGAACACTACTCCACTGCTGGTGGGAGTGTACATTGATGAAACCACTGTGGAAATCAGTGTGGAAATTCCTCACAAAACTAAGATTAGAAAGCCTCCTTAACTCAGCTATTCCCCTTCTGGGGAATTTACACAAGAATTTAAAAGGTCATATCACAGCAATATATGTACACTCATGTTTATAGCAGCACAATAACTAAAACTTGGAAATACACCCAATGCCCACCAACTAAGGAATGGTTACAAAGATGTGGTATTTGTATACAATGGCATACTACTCTGCCATAAAGAAAGATAAACTTGACCTTTTAATAGGTAAAGGAATGCAACTTGAGACTCCACTCATAGGTAAAGTCAATCAGACTCATGTGTAAACATCACATTGTCTTACTGGTGTGAGAAAGAGAAAAGAAGTTCTAAAATGTGCAATGGATATTATGAAATGGGAAGAAATTGTTCAAAAGGGAGAAAGATTTAGGATGGGGGTAAGGGAAAAGGGGCAAAATGCAAGTCAGTTATACTATTAGGGTCTCTGAGCTCATCAAAAAGGAAGGTCTGTGCTAACATTCATTACATAAATTTTATTGTCCACATGTTGTACTCTGAATAACTACTTTAAAGATAACAATATGCAGTAACTACTGTTATTCTCCCATTACTTTGGTATGAAATTTTATTTTACCTTTTTTCCACAAAAAAAAGAAAAAAATTTGGAAGGTAAACCGGGAGTGGTGGTATAAACTTGTAATCAGTATTTTGGGAGGCTGAGGGAGGTGGATCATAAATTTGATTCAGCCTGGGGAACTTAGCCTTAGTGAATGCTTTCAGAAATAAAAATATTATCCTAATAATGTGCTGGACATACAGTGCAGAGTGAAGGCCCAGTTTGACCAAAAATAATTGGATTATATTCTTAAACATTTTATTTTTGGATTAACTATTTAAAGTTATAATGTCAAATGTTGAAAGTTAGAATGCCCAATTTAATATGGCTGATCACATATCAAGGATTTGGCTTTCTAATTAAAATACAGAGATGTCACTCACTTTGTTGCTAGGGTGAAATATTCAAAATCCACAATTTAATGAAGATGTTGTTTGGGCTTACGGTTTTCAAGCGTTCAGTCTGTGGCTAACTGGCTCCAGGGTGCGAACCTTAAGGTAGAAGGGCATGGCGGCGAAGAGCTGCTCACGCTGTGAGTGTCCAGGAACTAGGGAGGGGGAGGTAGAAGGGAGGAGCTCCTGACAAGGTCCACCCTCCCAGCTCCTGCCCCGGGCCACCCAGCCCTCCAGCTAGGCCACACCTAACAGCACATGAGATCATCAGCGGGTGGACGCATTGCTGACTACAACACTTCCATGGGCCAATCTTCTTCCAATAAGCACATCTACGAATGCATGAAACAACTGAAGAATATTTAGGTCTAAAAATTTCAAAAAAAGTAATTATATATTTTTAGTATGTGTCAAAATAGATTTCAATATACCTGTGGTTTCCCATGTCAGACACAACATAAAATAAATGTATTATGTGACCACGGCCAGCCAACTGAGAACTAATGTGGTGTGCATGTGTGCGTGTCTGTTAATGTTTTAAAATCTTGGAGAAATGCTTCTCTGTGGATGTTTTTTCAGTACCCATCAGGTTCAATCTTTTCACAGTGATATTCTCCTTAGATTAAAAAGTATATATTTCTGTGTTCCTAGAGTGCCACAGCTATGCATGTTTGAGTTTGGGCATCTAAAGAAAGAGAGGCATAATTTTTGTTATCACTTTAGAGTCAAAGAATGACAGAGGGCACTGGATTCTAGGTACTTAGAGATCTGTTTTTTTTCCTCAAAATACATCTTGGTCAAAATATGAAATCTAATAGGTAGATGTGTTATTTTTGCATTTCTAGATAACAAATTACCACTACTTGAGCATGTGTAAACAATTATGATTAAGCACTGTCTTGGTGACTTTTCTCTTGTTGCTGAGACAAAATACCCAATGCCAAAAATGAAGGAAGGAAAGGTTTATTTAGCTTACAGTTTGTTGAGGTTTTAGTCCATATTTGGCTGCTTCTGAGGCAGAGTGGCACATGGCAGAGGGCAAACTGTTTATGGCAGCAGAGCACAGCAAAACAACCAGCAAAAAGGGAGGAATTGCTGCAAGCAGCCTCCTTTTCTCGCCTACACTGTAAACAGCCTACCCCCACCCAGGGGTCTTGAACCTCTCACACAATCTCCATGCCGTCCTCTTCCACAGGTTCAGGATGTATACAAAGTAAGCATCCCAGCTTCCTCCTGAGTCCCTCAGCTAAACCTCTAGATTCCCCAAGTTGACACAATGTATCAACCATAACATTCCACCCCTTGTCAACTTAGCAATCAGACACATTTCCTTAAACCAAGTTTTAGATACAAAGACATGCTTATATTAGAACCATAACATTTTGTCCCAATACAAATGAATATTAAACACTTACAACATTTAAAGGCACAAAATAAACAATACCATTCCAAAAGGCACCAATAGGGGAATATAGAGCATTGGGACCAAAGCAAGTCTAAAATCCAGCAGGGCTAACATGTCCTGTAATTTTATATCTAGAATTTGAAGCAACTTGTGGCACATTGTAAGCTCCAAAGGGCTTGCGTGAATCCACCTCTATGGCACTTCTGGTGGTTACAGCCTCCACAGCTTCTGTCTTAGGCCTTCTTTGCTCCCCAGTTGCAGCTTTTCTCAGATGATCCAAGGTCCTGTCTTTTTTAAACTTCTGAGGTCTCCAGGGCACTTTTTGCTTTACACTCACAGCCTCACATATTGCCCCCTCATGGGCACACTGTCTGGCCTCCCAGGCCTTTTGAAATCTGGGTGGAAGCCTCTTTAACCTCAGAACTCTTACATTTTCCTTGCACCTAAAGCCAGGGCCACGTGGATGATGCCAAGGTCTGCTGCCACCTGGAGCAGTAGCCAAACTTTCCTCTTTCTTGGCCATAGGGGTCGAGTGCCTGGATTGCTGGGCACACTGAATACAATTTTGAGGAGTAAATTTTTTATGCCACCTCAATTTTGGAACCCAGTGCAGCCGCCTCTGCCATTCTGGAACGTGGCACTTTTTGGCTTCCTTTTTAAGGCAAGGTCTCTCACCTTTACAGTTTTGAGACTGCAGAGGGTGGAGACTTGCTGCTTGTGATGCTCTAAGGCCATCTTTTTTATTTTCTTGTTTTTTTAGAGCAATAGGGATCACCTTAGCCTTATCTTTGTAGTCCAGAGCTTTACTGGAGCTTTTTTTCTGGCCAAACTCACATTTTAAATCATCTTACTGGGCTCTCTGCTCTTGATTGTCAACATAAATCTGGCTAAAAGCCCCCTACAATAGCTATACCACTGCCCCAACATTTGACTGACTTGAAATTTTTTGTGCCAGATTAATCAGTTTGCTACTGCCCTTAAGCTCAGTCTTAGGCAATGTCTTTGGACACAAGCAAAATGCAGACCAACTTTTTGCCAAGCCATAGCATATAGCATCAGAGCCCAACAACCAATGCAGTCCTTTACAACAGAAACCTTCCAAACCCAGTCTTTACCGGCAGGATTTTTATTGGTCTTCTGGTCTTCTGAACTCCGACCAGAATCTCCCATACAGAACAGCCAAAGGCGTTCCAGTGCATCTCTTTTAGGCAACATCTCTGAACCTTTCCAAACTCTTCCCACAAGCCATTTTTAAAGGCTCTTGAACCACATGGTCAGGTATAGTCACAACAACGACCCCACTCCTGGTACGAAACTCTGTCTTGGTTACTTTTCTCTCTTTGCTGAGACAAAATACCCAACGCCAAAAATGAAGGAAGGAGAGGTTTACTTAGCTTACCGTTTGTGGAGGTTTTAGTCCATATTTGGCTGCTTCTGAGGCAGAGTGGCACATGGCAGAGGGCAAACTGTTTATGGCAGCAGAGTGCAGCAAAACAACCAGCAAAAAGGGAGGAATGGCTGCAAGGAGCCTCTTCTCTTCCCTTACATTGTAAACAGCCCACCCCCACCCAGGGGGCGTGTAGCTTTCACACAATCTCCATGCCCTCCTCTTCCACAGGCTCAGGATGTATACAAAGTAAGCACCCCAGCTTCCTCCTGAGTCCCTCAGCTAAACCTCTAGACTCCCCAAGTTGACATAATGTGTCAACCATAACAAGCACTTCTAAGGATAGCATGTGATAGGTATGGACACAGGTTAGTCGTTCTTTTGCTGACGGTTGCATCAGGTAAAACCAATGTCAACTGCGGTTGCTGTCTTACATGAGTATGTGAATCATCTTTTTCATAGTTCAGTTTTATATGCTTATAGCACTGATGTTCTGAGATCCTAAACACAGTCTGCTCTTCCTAGCTGTGTGTTGTCTTCAGAGCATAGAAACTTGTTCATTCAAAGGCCATGAGAGCAATTAAAGCAAAATTATGTGATATGATTTCCCTGTGACCTTTCTAGCAAAAGTGGGAGGTAATCAATAACTGAGATTGCATGAAAACTTTTCTGGTTATGGAAATTTTATGTGGGATGTACATTCTTTATGTTTGAGGTATGCTCCTAGACACATGTCTCAGTCTTCCATGACTAACTGAATCATGCCCTGCATGTGATAGATTCTTTAATGGGAGATTAGGTACAGGTGATTTAAAACTGCTGTCAGATGCAGCATCAGATTCCTATGACTAGGTGGCCAAGTGTGGTGATGCATGCCTCTAATCTCAGCACTTGGGGTGCTGAGGCAGGAGGATCACCACAAGTTCAAGAGCAACCTGGACCACACAGTGAGTTCATGGACAGCTTGAACCACAAAGTGATACACTGCTTTAAAGAATGGTTATTAGTAGGCTAAGTGCATGTGAAGTGTCAAGTATTTCCTAGAAATAAGACCATAGAATAGATGTATATGCAAGCGAATGATTTTCTATTCAAGTCAAGCAGAAGAGACACAACAACCCAATACCTAACCCAAGAAAGAATATGGGCAAAGTTCAATAATCTAAATTGATTCATCCCAAGTCTACATGTCTCTTAGAATTAATTTGGGGTGAAAATACTAATAGCTGGGCTCCTTGCTAGACCAATTCAGGATGAGATTTATGCTTTTATACTTCCTTTAGGAGCTCTTCTGTCGCTTCTATTGTCACATTGTGCAAACAGAATTCTGGACCGCTATTTATTTATTTATTTATTTATTACTTAGCCTTTTTGAGACAGGGTTTCACTATGCAGTTTCAGGCTGGCCTTGAGCTTGAGCCCATTTTGTACCCCAGGCTAGTCTTGAGCTTGCAATGATCCTCCTGTAATTTATATATATATATATATATATATATATATATATATATATATACACACACACACATATATATATATATAAATTTATATAAATATATAAATGTTTGAAAAACATACTACTCTTAATTCCTAAACATTCTAAGTTTCATTCATCATTTTAAGTCTAAAGAATCTTGTCGGCAATGTGTAGTCCTCCCTGAACAAAGAAGTATGTATTGCAACAGCCAAAATTTTTAGATTCATTGATTTTTTTCTTCCTCCCTTGTACATTTGGAAGCAAACCTATCTGTTTAAGAGTTACTATTTGGGAAAATTTTAGTATCTTAGCTTTTTTCTCATTGCTAAGAAAAACTACCACACACCAAAATAAAAGAAGGAAAGGTTTTTTGTAACTCACAGTTTATAAAGGTTTCTGTACATAATACACTGGCTCCAAGGTGGGGTGGCATGGCAGAGGGTGATCATAGATGAGAAACAGTCCATGGCAAAGCAGGGCAGGCAGAAGGCAGCAAGTGGCAACCAACAGCTGCAATCCTCTTTGTGCCCCTAATGTTCCATCCAGGCTACTCACCCTTAAGGCTCACACCCAGGGTGGGGCACCTTTAACCCCAGCATCATGCACCCTAGTTTCAGACATCTCTGGAAGCCCAATCTATATACATGAGGCTTTGGCTGAACATCTCAGTGCAAGAGATACCATATATATTTTAAAATTTGCAGACAGTCAAGAAAAAAGTACTGACAAATTTACAATGTTGTAATCAAACATGTTCCTCTGTAGCACATTATTTAAATGCCTCTGATTTGCATTTTCTATGATCCAGATATTGCACCCTTTGTTGGAAATTTTTCCAAATTTCCTTGTGTTTTCATTACCTTACATTGCTGCGTTTTATCCATTTTCAAGGAGTGAATGATTGGTTTGTCATATTTAAAAATCAAGGATTTTGGTTTATATATAAACCTTATTTGTATTTTAGAGTATTTAAAAAACTTACTGATTTTAAAGTATAAGTTCTAAGTATAATATTTGATTATTTATCTCAGTGTTTTTCCATAAATTTATTTCTTAGGCATGAGTATGATATAATAGCGCAAAGTGGTACTAACTTTTATAATAACCATTGCACAAAAGAATTTGTAAAAAGCTAATAAAAATATCTTTTTTTCATTCTCCATAGATGACATGCAAGATTTGAAAAATCTTGGAAGAACTGGCAAGAAGTATTAAGATTCTCTCAAGATTTTAAAGGACACTCTTAAGTAATTTAAGGAAAATTTGTTCCCAGATTTATTGAACAAATAATGACCTAACAACTTTGTTACTCTGTGTTCATAGATTCAAATCCTGAGTAACAATTTTGTACCCTCTAGGATGTTGTTATATGCCCCGGAACTATGCCTGCTGGGAAAATATATGGGATTCACAGCCATCAGTGCTATGATAATAATTTACAATTTGAAGTAGAATAGAAGTATGAAATACAAATACCTGCAAAAGCCACATTTTTTCATCATTTAAGAATTATTTCCATTTTACCACCCCCTATTCATAATATAAATGGCCAAAACACATGTGGCATTAAGTCAACCTTACAGAATATATTTTCTTACCTCAAAAGTTTACTTCAGAAGTGACAGCTGACTGCAGAACTCATTCGGGGTAGGAATTGAACTTGAGTGTACCCAGAGATCATAATTAGACAGCCCATTCTTTGTCTACTCATCCTGACTTACATATAGACTTGATATTACTTTTACTAGAAGCAGTTTCCAATGATATGTTTATCTGAACGCTCAGCTCTTCATTCCTACTGGCAGCCAGAACTTCTCAGGAGAAAACCTGGGAATGCCAATGGGCCACCAGAATGGTCTGCACATCAGGGGACTCCAATGTCAGAGTGGGATGAGACTGTACTCCACGTAGAGCTAGGTCCTTACGAATAGCCCAAGCAGTGAGAGGCAAACTGGCTCCACTGTACATAACCTTTAACTCTTCCTAGATGAAAACACTAATTTGTATTAAATTGGTCACATTAGCTGGAAACGTTTTTTAAGTGGTGATTAAAGACATTAGTGTTTCTGAGGGCAGAAACTTTCTAAGTGGAAAGATGGTTTCAGCCCTCCTACAGTACTTCTTCCAATGGAGGCGTAAGATACACGCAGCCTTGTTTGCTTTATTTTCTGAAAAAATAATCTTAATCTTTGTGACCTATTTCAGTAGAATCAAAAGTGAATTTCATTCTCTCTCATTTCTAGAATGATTTCCTAACTTAATGATAGCTTTTGTTTTGACTCTGATTTGTCCAGATTGTCCCAAAAGGCAACTTGTTACTTGAAAAACTATGACAATGTAAGTTTTGTTTGGGAGCAGGTAATTCCCAGATGAGAGGGCTCGTGAAGGTCACCCAACTGTATCATAACAGAGAAGTGCCCTTGTCCCAATTAATAAGAGTAATTGTTTCTAAGCTCAAAGCTTGGAGGTTTTGTTTATTTTGTTTATAAAGAAAGTTGTAACGTTCTGTGCGAGATAACCTTTCCCTCCTTTATATAGACAAAGAGAAATTGACTGGACAACGCTTAACAAGCTCCCAAAGTCATTTTCTTGGTAGGACAGACACACGTTTTCCTTTAATGAAGAAGATCGTAGTTTCAGATAAGAATTTACTTTGCCAACAGAACAAGCATTTATGTAACATTGGTTAAAGAAGTTTAGGATATTTCAGTGGCTCTTGGGTTAATACAATTCTATTTTTTTTCTCCTGTAAGATAGAACAGAGAGGTATGTAGAATAAATCTTCTAGACACAAATTTCTCCACACTTTACAGACAAGTTTTTATATTTGTTTAGAAAATATGAGTCTTTTTAGGCAGTATTTACTTTGATAATTAGATTTATAATTTTTTTTAATAGAAGAGACAATATAATCTGTAGAATACACTGAAAGGGAGTGTCATTTAACTTTACTTAAACTAAGTAAATTGCATTTACCTGTTTGGAATATAAATCTAGAAGTTTTATTGATGTAATCTTTCTTACATTGAATTTATAAGTAGTTGAGTTCACATAGTACAATAATCCTAAATTACGTTTTGATATTATCCTCATGCTTATTGGAAAAAACTCAATTTCTAACAGAAATTAAAGCAAATCAAAAAACAATGGCTGTTTTAGCTTTTAAAGTATAAAAATATGAGTACCTTGTTTTTCAAGTGATTCGTTACTGGTATTCAAATTCTAACAAGCAAGCAAAGCCAGATTACTCTGTTGCAAAAAGTCATTTGATGATATTAAAAGCTGCGTAGATTAAAATGCTATACAAGAGAGACCTAATTACCTGCTCCTAAAATTGTAATATTTGGACCCCCATTTTAAAAATAACCATACGCTTGTTAGAATTCAGAAATGTTGTCCCCATCTTCAGACTAACTGAATGAGAATTTGTATTCTAAAGATATCCTGAAGTGATTAGGACAAACATTACAATCTGAAATTATGGCTCAAATCATTGCCCTAATAAATCTAAAAACATAAAGGTAACAATGTCTAACATTCAGTGACTGATCACATGCTTCAAAATTGTTTAAAGATACAAATATGCAGTATACATCTGATTTAATTCTGAAACTCCCTTACATCCTTGTTGTTCTAACCTTTAGTATTTTTCTTATTTGGGGGGTTTTATTTGCATATGTTTGTACTCCCTGTGGGGAACTAGTATATGTACATAATACACCTCAGTTATTTTTAACACCTTTTTCCTTCCTCTCCTCATTATTGAATTATTAGCTCTGAAGAGACATAATATTTAGCTGTGAGAGTCCTACTTAATGGATTTTGGCTCCAGATTTTTTTTTAAAATTAATTACCACAGGATATTCATTCATGATTATTACAACTTTTAGAAACACAATATTCTTTTGAGAAAAATATCACTAAATATTTCAATATTCAGCAACTATTGAATAAGCAGCTGCTCTACAAAAGGTGTTTCCAGTCTGGGAAGCCAGAACTGACCAACATGTTTACATTTCTATTTTCACAGTGTCTCCACTCTTAGGCAGGGAGTCACACAAAATAACTATAACAAATATTATTTCTTTTTGTTTACTCTAGGTAATCTACGATCTCTCCAGCAGGTGCTACTTGGTCTTTACTGCAGTTTCTGCTTCTCACTTGTGTACTGACAGAATATACACTTACTTCTAACCCATAGATTATGGCCCAGGTATATCTAGTTGTTAAATATAATGGCAACCTATCATCCCAAGAAAACTTCTCTTCTTTCTCTGCATTAGTTTTCAAGCAAACTGCTATACTGAAAACTGTTTACAGAAAAGGCTATGTGGCCATCAATTCAAGACAATACGCTTGCAACAACCAGAAAGCAGCTAGCCTCTCAGTCCAACAACCTATCCACAATTGAATTCTCCCAATAACAATTTGAGCTTGCCAGGAAATTCTTCCTAGACATTTTTCAGATGAGAGTCAGCCTCTTGCAATTTTAGAAGAGCCAGCTAAGCCATGCCCAGACCAAGGCCAACAACAATGGTAAGATAATAAATATTCATTGATTTAAGTTACTAAGTTAATGGTAACCGGTTGTGCAAAATAGAAAATTTGAGCAATGTCTCATTGCACATGAAGTTTGCCTTGAATCATTTAACATATTAAATCAGTTGTTATGCTCTCAATAAGCATTTACTAACTACCCATTGTGTGTTGGGTACTGATCTACTTATACGTATACTGAATTTCCAATCAAACACTAAACTGTATTTTATAAAACATACAGAAGTAAAAGAGTCACATAAAATGCCAGCTCAAATTCAATCTTTATAGACATTACATAATTTTATTAAATAAAATTAGAATTTGTTCTAGAAATTAATTTTTTAAATACTTATGGTACTTAAATGTATTCTTCAATAGTTGAACTAAAAGCTAGGCCTGATGGCACACACCTGTAATCCCAGCAAGTGGGAGGCTGAGGCAGGAGGATTGCTGTAAGTCTGAGGCCCACATGGTCTACAAAGTGAGTTCAATGCCAGCCTGAACTACATAGTGAAACTTTGTCTCAAAAAGGTGACAATAAAAAACAAAACCCAAACACTTGAACCCAGTAAAATAACTTATAAAAAGTATAATTTATCATTTCAAACAGAATATCTGACCCTTAATTTGTGGATAATATATAGTATCTACTAGTAGAAGTTGGCTTGTATCTCATTTAACCCAAGCAAGTATTCATTATTAAAAATAGGGTCATAATTATGGCTTCAAATAGTTAACTCTAATGATTTTCACAATGGAATCAGAGAGTCTTTTCAGTAGAGTCTATCATTTCCAGCAAACACTAACGGCTGTAACTGTGTATCTTGTCTACATGCTTCAGTGACAGAAGAGTGAGTAAATCATTCAACATTGTAGCATTGACCCTCCCAGGTCTACGTTACCACAGAAATAAAAAGGTAATAATCAAATGCTGTATGGACATTCTGTTTTGTAACAACCTCTAACAAAGCGTTCAGTAAATAAACTTCTACATGAACACTGTCCAAAACAATGTCTCCACCTTCCTTATCCCTGTGCTAGAGTCAAAGAAATAATAATGTCCTACTGGGAGGGACAAAGGCTACAGAGGGCAAAAGAGAGACAGAGAAAGAGAGACAGAGGATTTTTTTCCCTAAAAGCTCAGAAGAGTATCCAGTTGGTAATATAAAAATCCAACATGCATTTAAATGGCTATTTAAAAGCTATTAAGAAGAACATGGTTAATTAATGGATCCATTTCTTTATGTCAGTTAAAAGTGTTCATAATATAACAGAAGGGAGAATAATTAACACAGGTTTATCATGTGTAATGACTTTAAGTCTCGCTATTTCAAATGTGGCCTGTAGACTAGACCTACACTTATAATTTTGGATCATGTTTAGAAATGTAGATTCTTCGTTTTTCACACTAACTCAATGAGACTTTCATTTTCAGCAGGATCTTTATGTTACTAGAATAAAAATTAAATTTTGAAAAGCAGTGAAATAATCTGATAGTTGTCAAGGTATATGCCAGAAAAAAATTTTCTCCCCTCTTTATTAGTCTCATCTGTACTTTCCAAAGAAAATTAGTTTTGTTCTAACAACAGTGGAATGGAGTTTTCTGAACTGCAAACTTCTGCAGAGAAAAAAGGCTGACATCTCAGCAAGTATCACAGTCCTGAAGAAAAACCAAGAGATTTGGAGAAATGAACTATCCGTAAACCACTGGAGGGGTTTCATTTTTTGTATTAGTGCATTCATATGCCAGACTCCAGCTACATAAAATTCATGAAAGCTTTAAAAAGAATGCTGATGTCAGCTATACTAACCTGCAGGATGAATTATAACAGAAGACTTCCAGAACAGTATTGGGAGGAGCTCCGTAACCTGTTTACCAACAAAACACATGTAACTACTGAAAATTATATTTGAAAAATTCACAACCATTTTATGTCTGAAAATTTTCCTATAGGTAAATAACAATGAGAGAAATGTTTATTCAGGATCATCTGCTAAAACTTGGGGGAGACAAAATCTGTCACATTTAGAAATAGGCTCACTGACACTCTCCTTCCTCATCACTGAACATGTGGGAAACCTCAAGCAAGTGTAACCTAGAACCCAGGGCCTTTCTTCCCATTCCTAGTCAAAGTCTGTGATGTATTTCTGCTAAGGAAACTGCCATCAGTACCTCTTATCACCTGAGCTAGAGTTGAGACTAAAATCCAGGTGAATGTATTTAACTCTTTTTTTTTTTTTTCGGTACTGGGGATCGAACTCAGGACCCTGCGCTTGCTAGGCAAACGCTTATTCCACTAAGCTATATCCCCAGCCCCTTGTATTTAACTCTTGTGTTCTCTCCTTCACAACTACAATCATAATGCAGTCTCCACTGTAGTCACAAAACATTCCAAACCATGGGAATCTTCATTGTCCTTTCCCAAACTTGTTCAAAGTGAGGAGATCAAAGACTGGAATTTACAATTCTAAAAATAAGGGATACCATTATGCTTTCCAATACTTGTATAATAGGAGTAGCAGCACAAGAGAAATAAGTAGAAAAAATTAAAAACTAATGACTTAAATCTTCTGAAGTCTTATTGAAAACAATACATATAAGAGAAATAAACAAATAAACAAATATCAATAAGATTCATATTGGATAAACATGGACACCTAGATGCAATATTCAAAATACTGAAAGAAAAATAGAAGAGGAAATGTTAAATATGGCGAAGAAGCTACTTGTCTCTCACAAGAATAAGATTGAGTGGTGACTTCTTATCAGACACTGCAGAGAAAGAAAGTAGTGGTATGACTTATTCAAACAGAGGAGAGAACAAAAACAGACAAAAAGGCCTTTATCCAGCAAAATATTAAAAGGTCATGGTGATATAAAGATATTTTATATGAAAACTTAGTTTTTATTCACAAATCTTCCTGAAAATATATATTGAAAATATTCTTTAGGTTGGAACAAGTGCTACATAGAGTTAGTTGAATATAGTTGGAAAAAAATAAAAGTATTAGGAAAGTTAATTATACTACTATGAATAAATATCGAACTACGAATTTGTTGTCCTTTTGTGTCAAGTGATTTAAATAGCAACTGAGTAAAACTTGTACAATTGTAACACTGAACCTACAACATATAAAAATGGAGGAAAAAGATTACCACAGAGTGCACAGGTGGAAGAAAATATAAATCCACAGGACCAAACAGTGAGAAGCAGAATAGGTAATCAGAAATATCAACACAGAAAATATTATAACTATATACTTGTTCTTCCTCCTTTATGAACAAAATGATCAGACGATTGGTAACTCTGTCACGAAATTGTTGTCAACTTAGTTTGGCTTCACTTATTCCCGTCATGTTACGTATTTAACCTGCTCCAGTAAGTACTGCTTAGCGGACAGTATGTGTTAGTCAGGTAAACGTGGATTCGGCAAACATTATTATAAGTTTTCTGGTGCCAGATCCAATAGCCGTATATTTCAGTCATGTCACTACACTGATTCACCACCATCTTTAAGGCAGTAACTCAGTCTTGTCATATTTAAATATTCCCTTCTTTTAATTCTCATACCATAGTCTTACTTTGACCATAGTCAAAGTTCCTTGTTCTTGCTCAATTTGCTCCATTTGGTTGTCCTAGTTCATATTTGAAAACTAAATATTTTGGAGTTTTTTCACTCTTGATCTTTTTGAGACTTCCTCCACTTTTTCACTGTGGCCTCCACCTATGTGACCTCCTCCTTTCCTATCTGTTTAAATAGTATGCCAATTCTATGCAAGGAATTTAACAGTATCTATCACTTTGAAATCTACTTTCAGATACCTGCTGTCTCTATATAATTTCCTCCTCGATGACTTGACTTTATAATAATACCTCAGGAATGTGTGTGCATGTGGTTGATATTATTTCTTCATTTCCTGTGGTTGATCTGCTTATCTTTCAGCAGATGATGGCAAGAGGCTCTAGTCAATGCCCCAGGCAGCTATCTAAGCCAGCCTGTCAAGGAGTTCCCATAGCTCCACCTTAATTCAAACCACTGTGACAGTTTAATAGCTTGTATCTCTCCCTTTCTAGGCACATTAAAGAAGATGAGTTTTATGAAAGAAAATGCACAGTGTTAATTTCTACTTAAAACAATCATTGTTTTCCCCATTCTAGTTCACACCATCGCTAAAACGTTCATGGATGTTTTTGGCTTGTGCCCCCAGCTCAGTACCATCTACTACTAATCTCCTGTTAGCTCATTCTAATTCAGACATAATGTACTCACGTAGCTCTTCAAACACCTCGAGGCGTGCCCCCCTAGTGGGCTCCAGATTGTTTAAACGTGCACATCAAGTGTTCACAGCTAGTCTTTTAGAATAAAAGAAACAGTAAGATCGCATTCCGTACTCAGATCATTATCACCCTCACACGCACTTTCCAACCAAATGGTAACCCTCCCAGACTGCGCAGGGAAAAGTGGTGTTGGGTGAATGAGTAGGTTCAGCTCCTTTTCAAAGTGACTGTAATACAAACCATAAAATCCGAGGGTGTATTATGAGGGTGCACTAACATGCATTTGAAAATGGAAAAAATTATTAATATGAGAATACAGTTAAGAATGTTACAAAGTTGGAATTTTCTTACAAAAATTGCTTGACCATATTTTTAAAGCAAGAAGACTAAGCATTAAAAAAATTATTTGATTTATTAGATATTAAAGAAAGAGTTGCTAGATAATACATTTTGAAATACAGTCCTGAGAAGTTGTTGACTACAAAATAAAAGCCATCATAGCTTTAAAGGGAACATTTCTAAAAACATTCTTTGATGAAAGTTATTTTTAGACAAGAGAAAGCGTTAAATATAATATATTTAGGTTTTAATAAACCTTTTTAATGTTTTTCTGTGCCATACATGTATTACAGTGCTGGAATATATGAAAGTAATTATAAGGTCAAGATAAAAGATTCGGGGCCAGGGAAATAGCTCAGTGGCCAGCACCTGCCTGGCAAGCATAAGGTCCTGAGTTTAACTTCCAGTACCTCCAAAAAAAACCAAACAAAAGAAAGAAAAAGAAGGGTTTTTTTTGTACATGTCATTCTTGATGTAATTCTGGATTAAGACAATAATGTCTCATAACTATCAAATGGCAATCTGTAAACTAAAGAACGCAAGTCAGCGTCACCTAAGTATGTGCTACTCTTAGACGCTACAGGGGAGAAGGAGGTGTAAGTAATTCAAGGAACGCACCTGAGATTTTGGGACAGTGTGATCATCCCATAAACTTGCACTTTCTTATTTGTTTTGGGTACTGATTGTGAAAGTTTGCCAGATAAACATTCAAAGTTCTGAAAGTAAAAACAAAAACAAAAACAAAAGAACAAAGCATGCATCATTATTACATGAGGAAGAGGGATTTAATCAAGACTCTAAGTCAGCAGCCAATGATTTTTTTAACCTCTGTTGCCCTCTTAAAGAAAATGAAATGAAGATAATTGTTTTCATTCTTATTTTCAACATCAATTACTCATTACTCTGAGCACTTGTCAGTGATACTGTTTTATTTGTACTAATTACTTTACTCCATGTTTTTAGGCATAAATAAAGGAGATGAAGCCAAAACTGACACCTTGTGTTTGATTATCTTCTAAATACTTCTCAAAACCCAACAAAGCAAATGAGGTTTTTTTCCTAAGTTACAGAATAGTTGACAGTTTTGATAGATTTGTATTGTGTAAGTTGCGTCAAGTTTAAATTGTGATTCCCAGAATGTCACACCCTGTACCATCAAGATTAGCCCTGGTTCGTATTTTGTGTGACAAGTGGAAGGCAGAATTAAACTAACAGCTTTGTTAGTGTTCCGCTCATCAGGTGAAGGACAGTGTGAGCTGCTGATGTTGTTGAGGCTTGAGTGGTGTAACAGCTACCTCCCCTTCTTGGCTGAGTAACAGAGAGACTTCAAAATGGGCCTGTTATCTGTATCTTTTGAACCAGTTTTGTGCATTTAGCTTCATGTGGAAGGGAGCCAGACTTTTCTGAATGACATTTGTATCATGTCACTGGTGGAGTGAGAGAATTATCAAGATTTTACTCATCTGCAAAAGAGCTAATATCAGAACATGGATGGATCCTGAGACCATGAGTTAAATGATATAGGTAGGACACAGAAGCTTAAATATCATATGTTTCTGTCACAGAAGAAACCTAATTATACATAAAGAGTAGACTAAGCTCTGACTTTGTAGAGTAAGGTAAGAGAATCAAGGAAAGGTAATATAGGAAGGAAAGATAATAATTCAGATTTGCTATACAACCATCTCCAGAAACAAATATAAATTTCATGTTCTGCAAACCTATAATTTTTTTCCTCTTGTCTTATTGATACAGGGTCTTGCTATGCAATTCAGGCTGGCCTTGAGCTCACTTTATAGCTCAGGCTGGTCTCAAACTCCCAACGCTCCTCCTGCCTCAGCTTCCCGAGGGCTGGGATTACAGACACACGCCACCACGCCCTGCTACACCAGTGTTTGTAAAGGAGTACCTTCTCCTCCTTGTCACCTTTCCTGTGTGTCTATTTCCGCAATCATGTCTCTTACTTTAGGTTGCTCTATGCACATAGATGTAAAGACCATAGAATTCTTACCTGTTTACCACAGTTCTTTCAATTAAATTCAAACCAATATTGTAGTTATGTGACTATTAACCCTGATTCTAATTCTCTAATAAAACTCTGACTGATACAATCTACACAATATACAGCATTTTGAAAATAGAGTAAGACCCCAACTTACGAATGAATTCCATTCCAGAAAACACTAGTCAGGCAAAGTAAGTTTTGTACCTCTGACACAAATATACAATGTAAAGCATAAAAAACATGCACAGAGAAATACTGTGAATAATTTACTTTTACTTTATAAATACCTTAAAACAGTAAGGAAGACATGTGGGTTTGTTCACAGCCAGGAGTGCTCCTAATGCAAGTTCTGTTCGTATCTGTGAAGGTTCACAATTTCAATGTTTGTATTTTGGGGACTTAAGTTGGAATATTTACGAATACCATGGTATGAACAAGAGTCACTGAGCAGACATGTGTTCTAAGTTTTTGATTTAAAATTCTTTCTGTAATTGTATTCAAGTAGTGAATATACAAAAAAGAAAAATAATATCATAATTCTACTACCCCCAGTGAAATAATTGATTTAGGTAACAAATATTTATTTGTGAGGACACTAGATTAAAAAATAAGGGGGAAGTAGTGACAGGAGGAATGGCAGCTTGATATTAGGATGTTAACCTACAAATTATTACATTACCAGAAGAGGGAAAACTAGACATATGTTTCTGTGTTGGCCCATGTGTTTGCTGTAATAAAATACTTTAAATAGAATTAGAATTCCTAATTTATAAACAATAGAAAATTTTGCTCATTATTATGTAGGCTCCAAAGTTGAAGATCAAGATGTGCTAGATTTGGTTCCTCCTGAGGTCTCATACTGTGCTTCAAAGACAGTGCCTTTTATCTTTGTCTTCGTATTACAGAAAGAGAAAACAGTCACTCTAACATCTCTTTTATAAAAGACATAATTTCATGGTGGAGATCGTGTTGTGATGATACAGGCAGCCTGCCAGCCAGTCCATAGCTTAATACTACCACACTGGGGGTTACTTCACAGCACAGATTTTTTGTAGGCATTCAGATACAACAGAATTTGCTCCCCCTAAAACTATGGAATTTAAAGTTCATACATCAGCACCATTCTTAAACAAAATGTTAAGTTTAAATCTAAACAAACTTCACAATGAATTCTAGTGTACAGGAAATATGGGAAATACAAGAATATGTGAAATAAAAAGAACAGGAAATATACATAAATTTGATATATCAGGATTAATGGTTACAATCTACCTTTTGTAAATTTTATACCCTTGCGTATTTCCTGTATATAGTGAGACACTCTCTAGGACAATTGCCACAGTTAGAAATTCAATGTCATGAAGAGAAAAATCCATTAATTGACACAATTATCAAAGGCATTATTTGGACCTCATCTGTATATCATTTGGGTAAACAAACTAAAATTATGACAGAATTGAGACTATAAGAGACGTTTTAAGAAGTAATAGGGTATGAGGGATAATTGTTAATATTTAAGTTGGAATATTATTATTTGATGCAAAGAATTCCTTTCGAAATTCATACATAGTAAAGTTTGTAAGAAGAAAAACATGAAGTCCAGGATTAGAATTATTATAAAGTATATAGTCAACAACAACAAAAAATAGACAAAACAGGCTTAAAATGTTGCGGATTATTGAATTGGTGTGCTTAACAAAAAAGATTCATTTCAGCATACTCTTTACCTTTATGCTTTGTGTGAAATTCTTCATGATGAATATTTTGAATTGCTAAGACACTATATAGTGATTTCAAAAGCCTCTATGTAAAAGAAACCAGGACACTATCTGTGTCTGGCTATAACCATTCATGGTGGAAGAATTATGAGAGAATGGGTAAGCTTAAAATACATGAGGGGTTTTACTTGGACATTATACAAATAGGTCTTCCTGTTTATAAACTACAATGACAAAGGTATATTTTTACAAAGTATGACTCTATAAATTGAGAAATTTTATTTTGGTAGGTAAATTCAAATTTTAGTTTGTATTATTATTAATTACATATTCTAAGGATGATACCAAAATGTATATAAATATATATATATAATTTTCCCCTAAATTGCAAAGATTTCAGATGCAGAGAATTTATAAAGCACATAAGCATAAAAGTATATCAGGTAAATATATTTAATGTGCACATAGATAACATATTAACAATATATAGCCTGTACATACATAAATACCTCACATGCATGTCATTCATATATGATAAATATATTGATTTCCATTGAACTCTTACTTTCAATGCTTCACAAGCACCCTCTGCTCCTGTCATGATTGACCAAAGAGCTAATATACACTTTCCAAGGAGTACAATCTATACAAAGAAGGAAGCAAGTGCATTTATTCTTTGCCTGTTAGGTGTGATATTATCCATGTTACTCTTCTGTAATACTTTTCTAAATCCATACTTCTACTAGGTGTTTTTATGTGCTGTTAGTAAAAGTTGTTATAAAACCATTAAATATGTACATTGTCCTATAGCTTTTAATGACTGATTCAGTGCTGCAAGCTTGTGTCATGACCACAACATGCGGAAGAGTTATGAGGGTGTGTAAGAAGTGAATCGAGTCAAGCACTGTCACAATATACTTGAAAGTATTTCTGGAAAAAAGTGGTGTAGTGAATGTCGATGACTATGCTCCAGGCCATTTGAAATATGTCAACTTTATTACAGACATTATTTTAATTCAATAAAATAAAGAAAAACTGTTTAGTATTCGAATCTACATTTATTTTGTGATTATACAACAAATTATATACAAAATCAGTGTTTTTGCTAGTAGTGAGCATCTTAAAATGTAGCCATCTGTGAACACTGCCTCATGTTATTTGGGCCAATGTGTAGGGTTTCCCTGGTGATAGGGAGATGGGCTACACGATAAGCATAGCAATTACTCATTAATAATGAATAGGATGTTATGAAGTGTTATGGTTTGTGTCTGGGTGTCTCCCTATAGTCTCAGGCAGATATGGGGTTTTCTTTGGAGGTGGCTGAATCTGGAGTGTGTGACTGATTCCTAGGGCAATGCTGTGGTTAAGGGGCCTGGGAGGAAGGGTGGGTGATTTCTGAGTCAGTCCACTGATTGGATTGGCCTCACTTAAAGGACAGAAAAAGCCTTTTCTTTCTCTCTTTCTTTTTCTTTTTCTCTTTCTCTCTTTTTTTTAATGTCTTCTGCCACCAAGATTGGTTGCCCCTCTGGCATGTGCCACTTGCCTTAGAGTGAGCATATTATGCATGGAAACCTCTACACATTGCAGGCTGACGAAACCTTTCTCCCTTTCACATTGGGTGTTGGCCCTTTTGTCTTAGCAATGAGAAGCGTAACTCAGGCAGCATGTGATAGGGTGTGACTTCTCAGACCGGCGTGCGTTAGGACAGCTTTCTGTTTCTCATGCCTTCCTTTTCTCTTGCATCCTTTCTCCAAATGATCTTCCTGATTGCTCTGGCATTTGACCCCATGAGTGCAGCATGTCACCACCTGCTGTCACTATGGCACTCCTCAGAGCACTTCCAGAATAAACTTCCTAACTGTCAGACTATGTCAAAGTGCATGAATGCCACTGAAAGGCGGAAGTCATCCCTGGAAAACTGGGTTAATTAGGACCATTTAAAATCCCCCTATAAGAAATCCCTCATGAAATTACTGAGTTTTAAACTGCTTTGCAAAGACCAAGTAACTTCACAGAACCTGCTTGCCATTCCTCCTGGGAACGCCTCCAGGGAAGTTCCTACATTCTAGTAGTTAGGTGTTATTATACTGAACTTGTCATTTGATTGAATTCTGGTTCTTGATTGTTGTCAGAATGAGAATTGCAATTTCTATAACCAAGTTAACACACAAAATGAACCCCCCCATTTCCTTTTCTTTTCTTCAAAGAATCAAGGGTCACAAATTCTTTGACACTCTTAGGGAGGGGTGGTATCCAGTTTTCTTTCTTTTGAATAAGGGCCATATTCAGAGATGGAAAAAGTGGGACAAATAACATTTTGAAACTAATAAGTCTAGATTGCAGATTACTACAGTGCCCACTGGGATTTATTAATGTGCTCTTTCTTGGAGAAGTGACTACAGAAGACTTTTTGCTATGGTGAGACAGATTCTTTGAAGCTGCCGAGATAGACAGGTCACGTGAAGGGAGAGGCTGCCACCAGTCTCCAGCAGTTTTCAGTATCCACCTGCACGTGTCCGTGAAGGTCCTTCTGATAGTCCCAGCCATGGACACCATAATTATGAGAAAATAACAACTTCTGGTTTGAGTCACTTAATTTGTGTGGTATTTGTTTTCTGAAACCCTGATGTTCTAGTGTAGAGAAAAGGGAAGTCACAAGCTGAAAAGGAAACAGGCCCCTTAACAGAGGCAGCAAACGTTAAAGGAAGAAAATTGATGTTATAGTGCATGAAGGATAAATGTTAGTTGTGAGAACAGATTGAAGATTTGAGAATCATCTGTTTCTGCAAGTATTTCTCTGAACAGACCTATGCTTTCCAACTGAATCTCTAAGTTTTGGATAGATTCTTTTCCCCTGAAAATTAATCCAATAACACTTTCCAGTTTTAAAATTTCTAATCATTATAATATTTTTGCTTTATTTAATTTACAGATATTTTTGCATGTCCTCCTTTCATTGTTATTACTTCAAACATATTTTAACAACAAGACACACCACAGAAGAAAACAAGTGAATACTCAAATGGGATAACTTTTCAATAATTTAAAATATTTAAAAATCCTTAGGACATTTTTCTCTTGCTGTAATTCTCCTAAATCTTCAAATTTCTGTGTCTTTACCCAATTTAAATTATTTATCTGTGAGTGTTTCAATATTAAAATATGTCAGACTATTTGCAAAAGGAGAACACAATTGATATCCAATTTGTGGTTTCACCTGCACATTGGAGAGGAATTGATATTTCCTTATCGATATCATTACAAATATATTGATGATTCCTATAATTAAGAATTTCTATGTTACTCATGTCCCATGATAAGCTTCTAAGGACACAATTTTTTTACTTATATTAGCAATTTTATATCAATTCTAACCATTAGTTTTTTACTGAAGTCAAAATTATGCATGTATTTATTTATTTTTAAATATACTCATTTATGTAGTTTCTAAACAAAAGAAATTCTGAAATAACAAAATTTATATTCAACCAATTGATCTCTAATCACTTTTTGTCATACATTGAAGTATTTTTCCCACCATTATCATTCAAAATATTGTCATACAGATGATCTCAGACTTCTGATGATTGGACTCAATTATATTTTTATTTTGTGGTTTTCTTAAAGTGATACTGTTCGGCAGGAATCATGTTTCAAATCCTGAAGTTTGATCCTGTCCCAGGTTGGTGATAAGCTAGCGTTAGATACTCCCTTGCAAGCAGCAGCAGCAGCAGCAGCAGCAAGCCATATTTCCCTGTCGGTCACAGAATCAGAAGATGAAACAACCATCACTGCACGGTGTACTGTGTTGCTAAGCCAAGGAATTTAAGTATTAGATATCCTTGAAAGTGTATTAAGTCCACTTGAAACTTGCTCTTTTGCTATGTTGTCCATTTATGAAGGGTTTATGACCCCATGGTAATTTAAGAAACCATTGTATTCCTGAATAAGGTAGGAACAAGGGCATAGTTCTGATATCTACCAATGGAGACATCAATGTAGCTTGATGGTGATCACTGAGAATGTTATTGAAAGAAAATTCTTCAAAATTTAAGAATGGAAAGTATTAAAATGCAAGTTGAATTAGGAATCAAGAAAAATAAATACCCACCTTTCAGCATGAACTAGAATTATTACTAGTTTGTGTAGAAAAGTATTTTCTTTGTAACATGATTCTAATCTTCTATTGAGTTCCCATTTGAAAGACAAAACAATTCCCTTAAAAGTCTGCAGTGCTTAAATTATTTAAATTAACTTTAAACTGTACTTTACCTCACAAGCCTAGAGTCACAGCCACAACCTTACTGGAAAGCTTATAAAATTTTGAAATGCTCTAATAATTTTAAATCTTATGGAAGCCTGGTATCTTCCAAATTAAAGTCCTAATAAAAAAATTAGCACTGAAATTTAAATCTCCATGAGCAATAGAGAATGATTTGAAATTATTGAAGCTTTTCAATTTTTTATGAGTTTTCCCTGTGAAAGTGAGTGAAGCAGCTTTTTTGGTAGCAAAGTAATAACTTAAAAATATGCAAACAATTGTCAGAAACGAAAAATTTCCAGAAAATGCCTGTCCTATTTGTCATGAAGAAAACCAATAAGCAGCACTCATTACCAATATAATTTATGAGAGTTTGCTCAGAGTCCAACCCCTCCCACCCAATTGGTTAGTGAAGTCCTTTCACATGAGGCCATGCTGTGCGGAGGGGTCCAGCAATGAGAAAAAAAATTAAAGAGAAAAATATTCTCTTCATCATTGTGCTCTTCAGTATGGCTTTGCTTCATTGCAGAAACCCTTGGGTGTACTCATGTCCTCCAGAAATAACAAGGGATATATTTGAAAATTTAAGTATTTGAGTTTCATAGTCATACTCCATAAAGTTTAACATAAGACATTTTTTGTATTAAAAATGCCTTGGACATACGACGTCTTTATTGAATTGATACATTTCCATACTAGAATCGCATTGATTATTTTAAAATGTCTTTCCTTTCCTAAAGGAATCATTAACAGCATTTCTGCTCCAGGAGAGAAGTGGTCATGTTTATAGTAGTTCATGAGATTTCAATATTATCATTCCAAAAATACCTGCTTACTTAGTATAATTTCCCCAAATTTCTGTTATACAGCCTTGGTTAAATTTGTTGTGTGTGTGTATGCACATACATGTGTTTGAAAGAAAATGTTGTGTTCACAGAGGAAATCTCAGAACTGTAGGTGTTTCCTGGCCTGATATTTATGGCTCAGCTTCTGGCCATGAATAGCAGCCACTTATATCATAACCAACTATAAAAGACCCACACATACATTCCTTTCTCCCCCGGCCTCTGTTTTTTTCTAAAGAAGTTCCTAGAACAGGCAGTCTGATGTGTCACATTGACTTTTATAACATTGATGTTATATTATATTATGTTGTCTTAAATTATAATTAACTTTTTTCCAAACTGCTGTGTGGAAGGTGTGTTAGGAACTGACTACACTCAGGAATCCAGACTTTTGCTAACCTGGCCAATTCCCCATGTCTTTTCAGCTTAACTTACTGTCCTCTGTTTGCTCTCTGGACTAATTTTAGCTAAGATTAGATAGCTTTACTTTTTAATGGAGATAGAATGAATTTGCAGTAAGACCACAGATACTTTGTTTTAAATCTTTTATGGGTGTTATCTACAGTTATCTACTTATCTATAGTCTACACAATAGATCGTTTGTTTCTTATTTCCTTTTTCATCAAATTTGAGACTCCTACCTTCATCCACAGACAGCCTCTGAGCATCGTAAAAATGAACTCAAGAATTATATATTTTGTGTTTATATTATTTTGTTAACATAGTAATAGTTTTACTATTGGGCTATAAGCTGGAGTGATATATACTTATCTCAATATCAAGCATTTTTAAAGAAGTATTATTTTTGTAACAATTTGTTTAAATATATTCCTTTTCAATTTTAACTGGTCAGCACACACAAAAAATAGTAATAATTGTATATTGAAAAGGAAATATAAGTGCAGGATTAGGGAAGAAAGAGGAAAGTGATATTCTTTGTCACTCTTGAATTTATATTTTTGAGGCAAAGTATTAAAGAGTTAAGGATCAAAACCTGAAGGCAACTTTGGAAACAAAGCACACATACATGGAAGGAAGGAAGGAAGGAAGGAAGGAAGGAAGGAAGGAAGGAAGGAAGGAAGGAAGGAAGGAAGGGAGGGAGGAAAGGAGGAGGAAAGGAAGGAAGTAGTGGACAAGGACATAGAGGAGAGAAGGAAGGAGGAAAACAACATAGAAAAGAATCATCCCTGCGACAGGTTTGTTGTAATTATACAAATATCATTTTTGTGTAGAGGTTAAAACAGCATGCTAAAAAGAGACCAGAGGGAGACAAGTGAATACTGGACATCCCAGTTGCATGTAGTTAAAGAACCAAGTCTTTCGGGAGACTTCAGGGAATCTCTTTTTAAACATTTATCATGACCAGAATGAACCAATATAAGACTGTCTTACAACAAAGGTTTTATATGTGTCATTCTTTTCCCTTTTGCTTGCTTTGGCCCCAGGTGACTAGAAAACAGGCTAATCTAGGTGGAAGAATGAAAAGCTTGTCAACTGAGAGTACATCTTGCTTAACTGGATAAAGGAGAAAGGATAAGAGAGAACATTCACTATTGAATATTATTTGATGTTGTAAGCACATTACATTGATACAATTTTAAGTATTAACTTCTGAAGTCAGATGTTTTCTCAATTATTTATTTAAAACTAGAGCATGTCTGAGAAAGACTAGGTAACTCACTTAGGTTACTTTATATTTCATCCAGGGCTGGGTAGTGGGGCAAAGTTTCACAGAGCAAGTTTAAACCAACATAAAGAGAATCATGAAATATACTTATGCTACCATTTTCCAGATTAATTGTTCACCCTGGTTTTCATCGATATTTCCTGCTTCATTCAAAACATGAGTGAACTCAGCCAACTTCCTGTCTAGCCTTGCATGCGTTAGTTCTTGGGAGACTTAGCGCACTCCAGACAACTATAACCTGACACCTTCTCCTACCTTTTACTGATTTAACTGTTGAAAATACTACACATTTAAGGGAAAAGCAATAATTCATTATTTAACTTTTGCATATGCTGGTCCTATATAATCATCTAACTCTGAAAGTACATACCATAAGTGTTTGTGAAATAAATCTGTACCTTATGAAGTACATTGTAAAGTCATATGTATGCTCTCTTTAATGTATGCTCTCTTTATCTCCTGTGCTCACATAGGTTTTTGTTTTTTTTCTATAATATGAAGTATGGAAATATGTAAAAATGGTTATGTGTGTGTGTGTGTGTGTGTGTGTATACACACAGATGAACTGTAGATTAAACAAAGTTCTTTAAGATCTTTGTTGTGGAGTAACTGATCATAATGGAATGAATTTTGTACTACCTAAGCAATACATTCTTTATCTAATTTTATTACTTTATGATATGTTCTATTACACTGAGGAAATGTATTTCTAATGATGTTTATTTTATAAAGAATACCTTTTCACAGAACTATTAAGCCAAATTTAATTATTACTTATTGCATGATTTCTTTGCATATTAAAATGTGTAACAGTTAGTGTAAACTCACATCTAACTCTGAATTCCAGTTAGATTAACAGTTAAAATCATGTAAGGATAAAATACTGAAAGGATATACATTAAATATGTACCCCATCTCATTGATCTTACTGAGGTTACGTTAGGGCACACAATCTCCAACTCAATATCTAAGCTAGATTAGTACTTGCTTCTTTGAAATGTGTGTTTGTGTGTGTAATTGAAGATTAACTAGGTAAAAAAACTTTCAATTTTGACTTCTGAAGCTTTTTATAGCCCCCATATTTCCCAACCACTTACTTAATATTTCCATTTTGTATAAAATGAAGTACAATAGACCTGCATTGCTACAATGCACCATGATTCTCTAAAGTGTTTCTCTTCAAAATGCTATTACCCTTCCTTTGGACTTCTCTTTGGTCATATTATTGTCTTCTTTCTTTTGCTTTCTACACTTTTCAAATGCAACCTATCAACTGAGTAAGAATTTCATGTATGTTTTGTATTATATGTTGAGCATCCCTAATTTGAAAGACTAAAATCTAAACTGTTATAAAATCTGAAAATTTTTGAGAGCTAACAAATGCTACAAGTATAAAATTTCACCATTAAATTCATATAATGGTTTGTGGTCAAACTGCATATTTATTAAAAATGTCTTGTAAAATTACATTCAGTTTAAGAATATAGGATATATATATATAAATATATAACCTAATTTGTATGTTTAGACTTGAATATCATTCCTAATACATCTCATTATGTATAGGTGAATATTTCCAAACTCCACAAAAATCTGAACTCCACAAATTATTCCTGAGAACTACAGATAAAGATACTCAAATCTATACTTATGTTAAAGGCATTGAAAATTTGTACAACCTCCACACCTGTGTACTTTTATTGTAATCTTCTCATTGAAATTATTGTAAAAACTCAGATATCTCCTAATTGCATCCTTATAGACCAATTTATTTAGAAGGGGCTGACATTTTCTAATCACTATTTCAGAGAGTTTCACGCATGATTATCTTGATTGACCAAGGTTAGAAAACATGTCAACACATCACATTAAAACTAGCATGTGTTTCTGCTATTTCAGTATCACAGTTAAATGGGTAAGTCACATTCTGAGTGATTCTCCACTTGTTTCAGTATATGAAAACTTATCCTCTGTTGACAAAATAGATTCCTCTGTAGATTAAACAATGTCATAGGGCAAATCAATGTCAGAAACTATGAGTGAACAATTCATGGACCGTACAACATCTACTGTACTCTAGAGATTTTAATATGTCATAAATCTTAAAATAAGTGTTCATTAAGAAAGTTTCATTTCATTTTACATATTTAAATGAAATTTTAAAGAGTTTCTATTATTAAAAATGCCCTTACCTCATATTTCATAATACAAAAGACAAGACTATTCCATAACCAACTAACCAAGCCTAAGCCAGATAAAAATATCCATAAAACTTAACAGAAATTGGGTAATATATTTATACTTAATGAAGCAAAAAAGACTTAATTGAGTCTGAAAATTCTTGTATTTCATGAGTGGTTTATGCAAGTTGAGATATGAGCTGAGTATGCAAATAAAAAAAAGTACAGTAAAATTTTAATTGGCAGAACTTCACTAGAGCAAAAATTTGCCAATTAAGTGATATGCTTATTGTAGTGCTAGAAATTCGATTTTAGGCTACATTCTTTTCAATAATGACAACACCAATTTCTGGGAATATTGTGAATACATGAAAGTTATTGATGGCAAAAATATAAAAACATTGGACAGGCCAATGTACCATTACTATTTACTTCTTTGAGTACAAACATTTTCAAGATTTTCTTAAAGACACATATGATTTGAGAAATTATCCCGCTATGAGATTATCTTCTGCTAATATATAAATATATCTAAGAAGTGATTTAACCACAAATTAGTTACTATTTTTCAGGGTTAACATTCAGACTAACAAAATTTTGTACTGGTCAGAATTGAAACTGTGATTCAAAGGCTGAATCTTTGAGTAATAGCTGAAGATCAGAGTTAGAGAAAAACATCAGAGGAGTTAAGGCATGAGTGAAACAGAGTTAATTAAAAAGAGAGA
Organism: Dinomys branickii; assembly: GCA_004027595.1. Taxonomy (NCBI): domain Eukaryota; kingdom Metazoa; phylum Chordata; class Mammalia; order Rodentia; family Dinomyidae; genus Dinomys; species Dinomys branickii. The sequence goes on from PVLD010002298.1 coordinate 76,812, forward strand.
TATATTTTTAAAGATATTTAGGAAAATACTTTTAATATAGAAATACGACCTTACACATAAAATTCCTCCTACAATTTCCTGAAGAATCCATGAATACTGTGTCATGCCTCATGAGCAAAGCAAACTAGTACTTTAAGTAAAAGTTCTTGAAATAAATCCATATAAAATATTTAATGTTTCTGAATTCCTTAATATGAAATTTTAGAAGATAATTTGGAAACAGAAAAAGTATAACTTCAAAGACACAATAACAATATGAATTGAGGGCAGTTCAGGTCACTGAATTTTTATTTAAAGTACTTAAATATTAGTGTTTATTGCTTTTTTAAAAATACAGTAGAATTTGGCATGATTATCACAATCTTGCAATCCAAGTACTGAGCGTAGTAGCTGAGACAGGAGGACTGCAAGTTTGAGTCTCTTCTGCACAACTTAATGAAACTCGGTCTCAAAATAAAACAAACAAAATGGAAACAAAAAAAGAAAGAAAGAAATAGAAAGGAAATAAAAAGAGAGTTGAAAGGAAAAGAAGAAAAGAGAAGAGAAAAAAGAAAAGGAAAGAAAAAAGAAAAGAAAATAAATTTAAAAGGGCTGGGTCAGAAGTATAGGCCAGCAGTAGAACACCCATAATATTTGACCTGTGGATACAACTTGGCATTTTTATATCAACATTAGCTACAATTTGTTATATTATTAAGATTTGAAAATTTATTGACAAAGTAGAATGATACAGATTATATATCAACAAATCTAATATAAAGGTTACACTGATGACAAATAAATATAAAATGTAATTCAATTATGTAACTGGAGAAACATTTTCTGTTCTGGGGAACTCAGGAAAAGCACAGCATGTAGTAGTTAAGAGTCAGGACTGCATGGAGACATTAGCACTATGTCTGTGCTACATCATGCTTTTAGAAACCTGAAAACGAATTTATTAGAGAAAAGTTTCGGAAAAATTGACTTTCTGAATGAAATAAAAATTTGTTGCATATGATGATTATGTATTCATCTTTCTATCAAGGCATTTAAATTTTTTTTAATGTTTATGCAATGGAAACTCCTGAAAGCAAAACTGCCTGCAGCCCACTAAAGTCACAATCACAGTGTGGTCTGCTGGGATGAGTCAACTTTTCTTAGACATAGAATGTTGACCCTCCACAGTTCACTCATCTGGTAATTAAATTACTGGCAATAATTTGACAGTTTTCATAGTGCAGATGTGAGGATAAAGTGAATGATCACATGCAAAGTTCTTAGAACTATCTGGAATAGAGTAAATGGAATTCCAATTATATACAATAAAATTTGATCTGCCTTGAAGAATGCGGTGGAGGAAAGCAGTTGGGGAGTGTGGAGAGCACTGACTGTGACAGTTGAATGATGGTGTGTGCTTTATACAGAGCAGCAATAGCATGAACCCAGTGTTTGATCATGAATGACCTTCGGCACAGGCATGGAAACCTGAGTGTGTTGTAGCTTAAAGAACAAGATAATGGAGAGGCACTGGGGCAAAGAAAGGAAAATTGGTCATATATCTATGATGACCTGAATTCTTAGTGACCAGAATCAGATGTGGAAAGACTGATAAAATTGAGTAGTAAAGATGGAACACTTTAAAATCATTAGATCTGAAAAACTGTTTGAAAGATTGATTTGATACTAAGAAGAAGGAAGGAATCAAGTTGAATATTTTACAGCAACTACTTTCTGAAGGAAATTTAACTTTCTTCTTAATTAAATAAAAGTGGGAGCTTACTAAGAGATTTGAAGATTTTTTTTCTAAACTTGGAACCTGTATTTGTCAACTTTATAACTTAATTGGGCTGCGAGGCTGACAAATTGATTTTTCTTGCTCCTAATTTATTTAATTCAGTTTTCACAATTAGGCAAGCAATTAATCAATGGTGGAGTCATTAAGATTCATTGCATTGAAATGGTGCCCTGACAATCATCCTATAAAAGAACTGTGCAATTTATCAGAAAGGAGGCACCCTGGAAGATCTAAAGTAGATTATACTTAAAATACTTATAAATATGGAATTCTAATTTTAACCTCACTTAAAATTATTAGGTGGAACTGAAATGAATATTTTAAGTTTTACTTTAATTCATTTTCTAGCTTTATCTAGAAATAAAGTCTCTGTGTTTATAACTTCTTAAGAGCAAACATACAGTCATAAGCAACAAGATAGTGGAAGAATAGCTATCTGAGCTATTACTTCTTTACTTATTTTTAATAATAAGGAATAGCAGTGCTTCTAGCCAGCTGAGATTTAAGTGTAGAATAGTAACCTTCTTTGTACAATATTAAATTATGAAAAATTTTTCATTGTAATTTTTTATAAAATTTGAATTGAAATATTGGAAAAATCATTGAATATAGGAAATTTGGATTTCAGTGACTTCTAGAATATAGAAGTTTTATGTTCTTGAAAAAAGTGTCATTGTGCTGGACTTTATTGTTCATGTTTAATGTAAATTTCAATAAGATAGCACACAAGAAAATATTTTATAAATTCACATATAAAATTCAAAAAACTTATTAAAATAATTTACCTTATTTCATCTTACGTGATTACACTATTTAATTTAGCACACTTAAATCTTGTAGAGAAAACTATGCCTTATATAATTTTTAAACTATTGCGATTATTTTAATAATACGAAATGCATGCATTTACGTGCACACGAGGGATGATAGTACTTTTCTAATGGCCTTTTATCATTCAACCTTCACCAAACTTGATACTCAAAGTTTTGAGGTAAAATTTCACAATCTTAAGTTTCTAATGCTTCCTATCCGTCTGTGTTTCAACTAATCTACACCCACCTTAAAACCCAAATCCCCCTCAACCTAAGGTTCTCTGCCTGGGATTCTCACAACTATGTACAAAAGTTTAACACTGGTGCAGGTGTCTCACAGGATTTGTTTTATTGTGGGATGCTCATTTGCTGGAATGTCCCTTTTGTTAGATACTGTGAAGGTACCCCTAACTTTTCTACAGTTCTGTTATTCTTCCAACACTATTTCTATCAAGGATTTGAAGGTATCTTTTAATAATCTTCATTCAATATGATTAAATCAGAAGTTGCTTTGTCAGGATATTCAAGCAGCATACATATACGGTTTATACCATCTATTTTTCAAAAATTAAAGCATAAGCACTTCTCAGTCATCAGAATTTTTTCACACTACTAAACTATGGGAAGCTGAACTAAAAATCCTAAAGTGTTCTTTACTTAGCGGTTGCATGTGTTTAAACACATCCACATTAGTACAGACCCAAAACACTTTCTACAACATTGATTGTCAGTTTAGCACTTTGTAATCTCTGCATGGTTGACCAGGAAGCTCAAGAATGAACTTGGTGATGCCAGTGCTGTGGCTCCCCAGAGCCTCTCCTACCAGTGTTCCTTCTATTAACAAGGACAGTCTGCACTGTAGCTGATAATACTGAGTACTACTTGATGTTTTTTAAACATTATCAATCACCACTTTGAGAGTTTCAAAGCTTCTTTTTTCTTATTCCCTTAACATGTATATATGTATATGTATATAATTTTATATATATATAATTTATATTTCTAGACAGATATATATAATACAGTATTATGTTTTATTTTGAGTATGAAAGCATGTGCCTAAATTATGCTGATTCACTTGGTTTAGCGTGGAGCTACTGGTATCAGTACTTTTGAAAGCTTTCAGCGTTGACTCGTACCTTTCAAGTGGCAGGGGATCGTTTTCCTAGAATGTCTAATCTTTGACTTGTTGGCTGAGTGAGGCCTGTAGTCTTTAGATTCCTCAGCTGTTCTTTTCTTTTTAGATTCCTCAGCTGTTCTTTTCTTTTCTTTTCTTTTCTTTTTTTCTTTCTTTTTTTTTTTGCGGTACTGGGGATCGAACTTAGGACCCTGCGCTTGCTAGGCAAGCGCTTATTCCACTGAGCTATATCCCCAGCCCCAGCCGTTCTTTTCTAAAGCTATTCTCCTGCTTTGCTTCCCTGCTGCCATCATGTAAGCGGCTCCGCCATACCCATTCACCATGATGTTCTTCCTGCTGTGGAGCCAGGTCACCATGTACTGAAGACCTTGAAACTGTAAGCTTTAAATTCCAGGTGTTGGGTATTGTGTCCTAGCAAGGGGACGCTGACCAGCATAACTATCTTGTGTTAAAGGCTCTCTTCCTTAACTTCTTTAGGACATATAGATGCCAACAAATTTTTGCTGAGCTCCAAGTGGGTAGCATGTCACTGCTCTAACTAAAAATTTATGTGTTAGTCTCTCTGAAGTTTGTTCTTGTTTTGTTAAAAAGTAATACATTTTTGCTTCCAATTAAGATGCACTAAGTGATTAGAAAATGAGAGAAATTTTCTGAATATTTTCTCTGTACACACCTAGGAAAATAATGGACCATGTCCATATACATATGAATATGTCAATATTATCTCTCTATATCCTGAATTCATTGTGGGGGCTGCCAGTTGATGAGTCTACCATATTATTCATGCTTTCTGGGGTGCAACAACCGTTTCCATAATGTGAGAAAGCTGTCTCATTTTCTGTGAATAATAGTGTTTGGGCACAAATCCAGACACCTCATGTCTTTCTCTAGTTCTACTAAGGCTTTGTTGGTGGCCTGGCTACTTGGCCATCAGGGGGAAATTTCAAGCCATTTCTCCATTCCCTACTTCACAACTTAACACTGAATTTGTGCTCCCCTCGAAAAAAAAATAAAATGCACAAAATATTTTTAAAATGTGTTTGAGATAATACACAGCAAGAAATAAAGTACTATGATATCAGAAATATGGGAAGTCAGAAATTGTCTTATCATAGGCTTTTGTTTTCCAGGCCATGGTACATGGAGCAGTACAATATAGATTGGATTTTCTATGTTGAGATGATGAAGAGTCCAAAAATCCAAGGAAGACTGAATCCCTAAAAGAGATGGCCAGATTATGAAAGAAAAAGGCTATGTGGGAAAAGAATCCCAGAGATCAGAGATATGCAGCGGAATTCTCCTTGAGTGCTCAGGGAAATACTGACCACAATGTATATCGCTAGGCAAACCGCCAACAGTGTCCTTACTGCTTTATCTCTGTGTCTCTGTCTCTGTCTCTGTCTCATTCCCCTGCACCGTGTGTGTGATCACTTACCAAGATTTGAGAAAATGGTGAGTATTCACATAGTATTACAGCAAATTTTTCCCACCATTCAGTTTGGAGAAATTCATATCTATGAGAAATATCAACTTCACTCAAGAAGTGTATAGGAGGTCATAACTCTAAGCAAGTCATAATTGAGGCTACACTGAGCCTTGCTCTGGATCTTACTATCAAATTTTATATGCTTGAATAGATTATACTTTTTTGAAATAACCAGTACACACAACCAATATTTATGAGTATAAATATATGTAGCATTCAGTTCAGTAAAATTCACAGTGGCTGGCATACTATCAAATATTAGGCATACAAAGTGTACTCATGTAAATATAATATATATAATAACCAAACAAAGCCAATTCAGAATTCTGACACAGTTATAATTATAGACAAAGATGTTAAAACATTCATTATTAAATATATTCCAGATATTCTAAAAAGTATTTCAAACCTGATCAATTTCTAGAGATGAAAACCATGATGTCTGACATGGATGCTTCTCCCTGCATATTAGATATGGCAAAAGAAAACATTTTGAACTTGAAGTCATAGTAATAAAATTATCTAAAAAAGTCACAGACAAAGAAAAAATGATTCATGAAAACTTACAACAGGTTCAAGGGGTTTAAAATGAAACCAGAGTCCCCAAATAGGAAGGGAAACATAAAAAGTTTTGAAGAAATAATAGTGAATAATCAATAGATTTGATGCAAACTATAATCTCAATATCACAAAGAACTCACTGAAACCTCTGCATAAGAAGTTCTGCGTATGTGATCAGTCCGAGTCCTTGAGATAGATAGGTACACTGGTTTGGAACTGAGAAATATTCTTTTCGTGTTTACCAAATTATAATCACAACCTGCCACTAAACTAACCATATATTACATATGTGTTAAGGTCTATAAGAATAATTTAATTCTGATAGAAACTTTTTTACCTTGATATTTTGCCTCTGTATAGTTAAAAAAAAGTGAAATTACAAAACTTAAGTAATGTATCTATTGCTGTATATTTCTGTACTATGGTCAAACGTTAATTCTAGTCTAAAGAAAGCCTAATACTGAAAATTTTACAGCTCAATTTAAGATAATGTGTTTTTGAGTAAATAAAGAAAAAGTGGTGCCTCATTAGTTAAAATTAAAATGAAATGTGCTTTCAATAAGTGAATAAATGAACTCACCAGAACAAAATGTGTACAGTATGGAACAAGATGATGACCTTAAAAGTTTTACTAGTTCTTTCAAGTTTGATGCAGTGCTGTACAACTGCCTTTCCAGTACACTATCTCACTGGTACTCCTCCCAGCACCAGACCTGAGGCAAATGAAACTCAAGGAAGTGAGTTCATTTGCCTTAGGTGATACAATTGGTTCAGTTCAAGGACTGACTTTAGTTTTCTACATTTTTTAATTAGGTTTTTTTTTTGAAAGTATATGAAGAGCTCAAGTAACAATAGTTTCTTATTAAAGGACTCAGCATTATTCACTGAAATAATTTAACTTAATTTAGGAGAATATCGAATATAAAGAACATTTCAAATTACATAAATTAAAAAACTCAAAAGTAGGCATTTCTCATAAGTTATTTTCATGACTTACTATTTTATCTATGAAAATGAAAAATAGCTACTAAAGAGACATTTTAGGACCTTATAATACAGACTCATCATTTAAAATGTTAGTCCTTACATTAGAACTGAATGTAATTTTTTAGTAAACATCATGCTTGACTCTGAAATCTGCTACCTTAGACTTTCTTAAAATTATAGCCATTCTTTGGCTTTGCCAATTATAACAAGGGAACATTGTAGAATTACAGTGTGAGACAATTTCTGTTGAAAAAGTCAATAACCATAAGGTACGTGAAATAAACACCACATGGAAGAATAATTCACAGTAATATAAAAAATGTTTACAAATATTAACTGGTATCTATATGTGGCCAAGTAGTTCATTGCATTGTATCTGAGCAGCTAATTTTGGCTGCATGGTGATCCTATGCAAAACACTGAGACATCTAGATCTAGTAAATATAAACATTACTATTTAATCTCCCTCTGAGAATCAGTTTTGCTTGGTTTGTCCTGTTTTGCTTTGCTCTTAATAAGTGTTTTGTACTAATCACTGAGAAATATTAGCCTCACTTTCTTTATTTTTAAGGAAAGAATATATATTATTATATGTATATATGAGTGGATATAGACATAGTTTGTACACACATTTATCAATCATATTTTAAACTTTCATTCAATTGCTATTATTAACATAATACTATTTGCCCTTATAATTTATGAGTCTCTCATAAATAAACATCAACTACCACAAAATGTAATGTGCATATGTATTTAAAACAATAAGTTTTAACATACTGAAGTGAAATGTATAACATCTACATCCTAATGGCATGAATTTAAGTCCTATCTTTGAAACACAGGGTGGTTTATTCATTAAATAAAATAATGCTGCTTAAATCCCTAAAATACGGTACACACATGATTAAGTGCTAACATACATCACCACCACTTCGGCAATTTAAACCGGGAGAAAGGGAGTTCATGAAAATTATCCTTCTATTGATGCGACAAACTCGTACACAGGCCAGTGCAGCACAGTGCTGACTGTTAGAAAGAGCTAAGCATGATGAACAGGCAGAAATTTAATCATTTTCTTTACTTTTCTACACACTGCTGAAAACATATCCTCACTTTAAGTTTTGCAAGAGACAAGTTTGACCAAATTATGTGCAAATATACAAACTTCAGACTTGACAAGGACATGTTGCAATAGTCAGTGGTGGAAATTCCAGAGGGCCACAAAGATATACTATGGCCTGAGATATATACACCTGTGAAGACAAATGTCATGACCTTGATAATTTACTTACCAACTAACAAAATAAGATTGCACATCATTATCACAGAAAAAGTGCTAAGATGGACCTATTGCACATAAATGAAGATTCACTGCTAACTCCATTAGATGCACTCATATATGTCATGGCAGGGTATTTCTTTTGCCTATATATTGTCATGTATGTGAGGATATTAAGGAAATGAAAAAAATAAATAAGTCCATTATCTCTAGCCCTCATAGAGGTCCAATGAGAAGGCTGTTCTCAACACAAATAACATATGCAGGGCATGCACTGTACAAAGAAGCAGGTCTCTCACTTTCCAATTATTCTGAAGATAAAGATTGATGATAAAGAATATAGCATCTCACTTTTCTCTTTGACTCCATGTTGGGTGAAAAGAGAGGAATAGCTAGGATCTGCAAGAATATTTTCTGACCAAGCGTTTGAACCTTGAAAACCAGAGACTTCTTGTTTTTCAAATAACAATAAATCCTACAAAGGGAAAAACATTGCTCAAGTTGTTCATTACTGGTAAGTACAGTCCAGTTTGTAAACCTCTTAAATTCTAGGCTTTGCACACCTGTACAATGGAATGATTCCAAATTATTACTGATTTGCAGCAGCTGCTGCAAATCACTACAGCCAGGAGACAAATTTGTTGTCGGTAAGGAAAACTCCTGCCAACCTTCCTGTCTAAAAGAGGAGATTAGGTGATTTTTACAGTTGCCTGTATTACTAAATCAGAACAGAGAAATCTGCTTTCCAATTTTCACTATTGTCATTCAAAATATTTTGAATTTTCAGTAACTCTTGGAATTGATTGTCTTCTACAGACTATTTGTTGATTCTAAAAATATTGATTTACAATATTTTTGAGTCATAGACATTTTATTACTTCAAAAATATGTCTGCAGTCAGATTTTTTCATTTTTCACTCCCATTCCTTTCCCACACATAAATATGATTCATAGATAAATTTAATATTCAACATAATTTTGTTTTGAAATTTGAAGACAATTGGAATTATTTAAAATCTAGGGTAAGCATAAGTACCTTCCAGATAAAAAGTAAATCTGTGGACATTGATGGAGTCCCTCATGTAGATTCTAAGCTTATCTCTGCCACTCACTAGCATCAAACCCACATCAGTTACACTGGATGCTTCTGTCGTATTACGAGTTTGAGAAGATAATACCAGCCTTACCCATATTAAAGTATCAGAGATAAAGAATTAATTCAGCCAATTTATTGAAATATCTCTATTTTTCCTAATTTTCACCTAAATTATCAGGAAATCATGCTGCTGTTACTTTCAGTGTAGTATTCAGACACTGTCCTAAAGCTGTTTCCCACACAGAGTCCAGTGCAGAGTTTCTAAGAATGTTTTTACAGGCTGTGGCCATTGACTGTTACCTCTCACCTATACTACTATAATGGCCTCCTCAGTAAACATTCCATTTACCCTACCTGTGTCTGCCTAAGATGCTTGTCAATAAGAATACTAGGGTGGATTAGTAAGAACAATTTTGATGCTACTGACCTGCTCCAATCCAAGTTCTGCTTTATATAATCATTTTCTCTAAGACAACAGTTTCAGTTGTTCACAGGTTATATTCTTGACCTCACGCCTCACTGGGATCCCTTATATCCTCTGCACTTGAGCTCCCCGACTCTCTTTGCTGTGTCTGGAATACACCAAACTGGGCTTCACTCACGGGTCTCAGCACTGGATACTCCCTTTGCCTTAAGCATTCCCCGTTGAAAATCTATATGGATGGTCCCTCACTGCTTTGCTTACAAATCCTTGATCAAAAATCACCTTCTCAAATAAGCCTACCCCAGCAACTTCCTAAAGCTCCAACTTTTCTGCCCTCACCTTTTTCTCTCACATCTAATACAGTTCATAGCCCTATTTTCACTTTGTTGAATATAACTTACCTTCTAACATATTATAATTATGCATATGTTATCTTTGGAGTTTATTCCTAGCCATATGCTGTCAACTAGAGTGTCAGTGCCGTACATCATAAATCTTAGTCTATTTCAGTCACTGACACAGTCCGAATGATTGTTTTTGCATGAATGAATGAATTCATGCTTATATTTTTTTATAGTATATTATATTATTCTGTTTGCTTACATGATCGATATTTTTCATAAATTTTGCTGTTTAATTTCTAAGAAGTACAAGCAGCATCTTTATGAAGTACAAATTCTTGTTTTGATACAGGGCAAACTATAGCTCCCAACCTGCTACATGTCAAATATGCTGTTTGTGTCCCCTGAAACTGAAGAATGAATTCCAAGGAACGATTGAGGCAAAAAGTAGGACAGATTTATCGAGATAGATCCTGAGAGGCAGAAGGAAGCTCACAATTTGGTTGCCACTGAGGTCATGTCTCTAAGAAAATTTTCTAGAACAAAGCCACAAAGTGGTACAAAATCACAATGTGAGTACAATGGGGACCAAACTATCATCAACCAAGCTGACAAGTGCAGTCATTTAGGTAATAGCGATGCAGTACTGAAGCAGGTCACATGACAAAGATACATGGAAAGGACGAAAGCATCTTTGAAGACGGATTGGTCTGGATGCTCTGGTCACCCACTTGCATGATGAATGTCTATCCGGACTCCCTGGACCAGAGGATGCCAGCTATAATATGATCCCATGTTACTGCTTATTCCTGAGGGAGGCATGTAGGCCTGACCATTGCATCTTTACCTAGAGGCCTGGCCTTCAACAGATATATCTCCAGGCATAGATCTGATTTCTTTATTTTTCTGCTGACTTCCTTGAAAGCCTAGACCCTCTCTGATGGCATATTAATTTCTTTCTAACTTAGGTAACTATAACGGTTTCAACATCAATTTAGGCCATCTTTCCAACTCTGATACCAGAATACCTGTGTAGACTTACAGTTCACGGAAAAATATTCATGATCAGACCATATTAACTTCTAATATTTTGTGAGTTTAAATCATACAATCTCCATTTTAGTCAATACTCCAAACACTACATTATACCTCAAATTTTAAGAATCAGAGAATTATTGTAGCATCTTTCAAAGCATGTTTCTTCCTCAGAATCATATTTTACAGTGCAATGTTGACTTATACATGTATTTATCAAGCTATCTGTGACCAATCATATTTTTGCCATAAAATAAAATTCAAAAGCCTACAAATATTGAAATAAGAATTATCTGATAATAGTATAATAAAATGAGAAATTTACAAGGCTTAAGAAATGTTATCCCAAAGTAGGACAACTTAGCATTTAAGAATTCAGTACATGAGGGAATGTCCCTCGGAACTTCTCTCTCTGTTTTTCTCTGAAACAGCCATGGATAAGTTCCCTGACCTTCCCTAAAGTAGGTTTTAAAACTCTGAATCCAGTGGAAAGCACAAAAACAAAGATAAACCAAGAAGAATATGAAGAAAGCAGCCTTGCTGTCTCCTCCACACCACCCCAGTCTATTTCCATCAGGTAGTGCATCTTTCGGTCCAGCGATCCTTCTGTCTGGCATCTCACTCCTCAGTAAATCTGAATGTAACCCAAACTCTGTTGCTTTTTGTCAGCCAGAGGACAAAACTGCACTCAACTCACGTAATTACAACAGTGAAAGATCAAACATAAGCACAGTCTTAGTTTTAGAGAAAAAAGAATGCACTGCACAATAGGAAAGATACCTAAAGTAAACTGAGAGACTCACAAGAGGGCAAGCGGCCAGATTCTTGGTCTCCTTTCTATTTCCCTATGCTTCCCACCTTTAGGGCATCTGCCTGCCTTTGCATGTGTATAAATGAAGAGGAAAAGTTTCTTTGTTTGGGTCTCTGAAAATTTCCCACACTTCCCACCTTTAGAGCACTTCCCACTCTACTCATGCATGAGTCAAAACAAAATTTCTTTGTTTACAGGCTAGAAAATTTCCATCCACTCAGCTAACCTAGGAGCACCCTCCACAGCTCACATTGCTGCCTACAGAAGTATAACACAGCCTTGGGTTCGGGATGTGGCTCAGAGGTAGTTTCTTAGCATGCACAGAGCCATGGATTCAATCAGCAGCACACACACAAACACAAACACAAACACAAATACACATGCACGTGCTCTCTCTCTCTCTCTCTCTTTCTCTCTTGTGCGCGCGCATGCGCGCACACACACACACACACACACACACACACACACACAAAACTATGCCAAAACCCCTAACCAAAAAGCAAACAAAAAACAGTTTTCCCTGGTTCTTTTGGGTCATTTCTGAAGCTCCTTTGTCATGTAAAAAGTAATAAAGTAATGTTAAAACATTTTATGGATTTGTTCTGTTAGTCTGGCTTTGGCTATAGGATAGGAGTTCAAATAGGAACCTTGTGACGGGTGAGTAAATGACATTGTTGTTTTTCTCCTAAGAAAGAAAATAGCTACAAGATGGCTAAAAACTCTAAATTTCAAAAAATACTTTCTTAATAATTGAAAAAAAGGACTTAACTAGGAAAATTGAAGGTATATGTAAAATTGAAAGATAAGGAAAGTATAACTTATTAATATATGCAAAAGGTGCATCATGCTACGAGCAAGTTATACCTTCAGAGTTAAATCTTGTGTAATAAAACTAAATCAAAATAAAAGTTCAGTTCCATTTTCTAAATATTTATATTTAGAAGTTATATTTTTAACAATAGAAGAGTAGTAAAAATAAACTCAGAATAAGACATTAAAGGTAAAAGCGAATGAAATAGAAAAATCAACACAAATTAGTCAACAAATTTTCAAACAAGTTACTGAATATATGAAACTATAGGAAAACAGAGAAAATAAAGAAAAATTATATATATATATATATATTATATATAATAAAACAAAGGATAACATCACTGATTGTACAGACATTTTAAAAAGATGACAAAATGATACAAATCTTTTTTCATTTTCAATTTTTTATTCACTTTAAAATATAAAAGATTTTTGCTTTTTAAAGCACTACTCTACATAAGAAGAGATAGAACTTAAAAGCCCAATATGTAATAATAAAATTGAAGTTTTAGTCATAAACTTTCCAAAAATAAAATGGCAGGATGTGGCAGGAAATTGGTCAGTTTTTAAAGTTTTATTTTTCAATCAATAAAATAAAAACAAAATAACAACAACATAGATGAAAAGAAAACTAAGAAAAAGCAATAAAAATGATGCAGCCTTTCAAAATAGAATGAAAGGAATTAACGGTGGTTGTTATATTAAATATTGTTGTCTTCAACGAAGTTGCTCAGATTACCCAGTGTAAGAGTCCAAGACTGAACAAACTATAAAGAGAATAAAAAATAATTAAAACAAATATTAGAGATGATACAGAGCTTCACTAGACAAGATGATAGGCATTCACCAATGGTAGTTATATTGCATATTGTTGTCTTCAAATTAGTTGTTCAGATTACCAGATATGCACATGCAAAATTGGTCAAAACTTTTAAGCATTAATTATTTCTTTCATTAGACTTCAGTAGTATATTTTTGTTTAAAAATTAAAGTGAAAACAGATCTTAAAGCTTTTTAGAAAAAAAGAGAAACATTTCCTCACATATCAAAATAAGATCATTACAGAAAATAGGAAACTGTACGCTCTTCATAAATCTCACCAAAACACTAGAAAATTCCATTCAGTAAGAGGAAGGATAAACATAGTGTGATAAAATGGATTATAAATTATCTCTGTAGAACTAGATTGATTTAGAATTAGAACATCAAGCAGTACAATTAGCCATCATGGAAGAAAAAGAATGCATACCATTAATTCTATAGATATGAATAAAACATTTGATAACAGATATAGAATTTTAGTAGTTTTGTAGGTTCTTTTTTAAAATTGGAACTATTGAAAAAATATATTTTAGCAAAATATATCCATAAATAACCAAAGCAATTTAGTTCCAAATTTACCATGAAAATTAGCTTATTTAGAGTATGAGAAGTGATTGGTAAAATAGCCCATGTTTTCATGCATTTATGCATTTTCAAATACAAATAATCATGAAGTTTTATATAACCCCTAAGAAGAGGTCAAGGAGGGTACTATTTTTTATTTTATTTTTATTGTATTTTCAAATACAAATAATCATGAAGTTTTATCTAACCCCTAAGGAGGAGTCAAGGAGGGTACTATTTTTTACACTGAATCGCAATCAATTACAAAGCTATTAAATAGTTTAATAGAGATAATTTTTAATTAAAAAAATTATATGGAAAAATACCTTTGACTTCATAGAGAGCAATGGATAAAATTACAATATTACATACTGTGTATTGTTTTTTACATGAAATTGAAGGAATTGGTACATTCCTAATGCACTTTAAGATAGTTTCAAGCTAACTTGAAGATAATAAGATAAACAGAATTCTTAAAATAATGTAAGTTTTATTATTTAGGGGAACATTTTTCCTGTGATTTTATTCCTTATCCTCTTGTTATAAGCAGCTAGTTTTGATAGAAATTAATATACAGTTAGACAGGGACTGAACCCCCAACCAAAACCATGAGCATAAAAATAAAGAAGTTAGAATTGTGGCTGGAGGTGCGTGTGGAGAAGGCCAAGCCTCAGGATGATGATGCCATGGACTGAGTTGCAGGCCTCCCTCAGGGATAGACAGTAACTTGAAATTAGAGTACAATGTAAAGTAATTAGCACCATGTGGTGCAGTAAGTCCGGATAGGCGTCAGCCTCCCAAGTGGATTTCCACGGCATCTGGACCAATGCCTTCTCCCAAATGCCTTTACTCTTTCCATATAACCTGGCTATGTGACTTGTGTCCCTACTGTATCAATAGCAGCTAAGTGCCTATATTTGTAATCCTATAGGTTGATTGTAGTTTGATCCATGTTGTGCCCAAATTTGACTTTACTACATAAATTACCTCTGACAAAGGACCTCAATGGCCACTCAACTCAGAATGTTTCCTGGACAACTGGGACCTATTCTTTTCCCCTTACTTTCAATAAAAACCCTCCTAACCTCTTTCTTCAGTTTGGGACTTCATTCCTCAGTCTGTGGCAGAATAAACTTTGCACATTTGACATCTAGCAAGTTGGGAGTTATAGTTGTCCTGTATCACTCACAGAAAATCCCTGAAAACTGAACTATGTTATCTCTGCAGAGAAATAAGAAGTGACATTGATAGAAATAATTCTAAGAACTCAATGTGTCCAATTACTAAGTGATACTTTCCTTCAAGCATTGGCTTGCCCATTTTCCCTGTTTCCATACCTGTATGAGAAATAGTTTAAAGGTTTACTTGAATGCTAGAACTTATACTTAAGTTTGTTGAGTTTCAAACTGAAAATTTATATGAGCAAGATATATCTTTATAAAAATCATTCTTTGTAGGTACACAAAACAGAAGAGAGTGTTGTGCATTTTTATAAGCAATGTCATAAGGAAAGATTTTAAACCCATCTCTACTGGCTCAGCGGGCATCCATTCAGTCTAAACACTGTGTCTAAAAGAAGCAGTTATTTTACCGGTGTTTTATAGATTTCGTTTCTTTGCTGTTTGTTATTGAAACAAATGATACCTAGTATGACTTTTATCATATGTGCACATCCCTCAAGTCTTTTTGTTGGTTTCATCAGTGAAAAGAAATAATGACATTTTGGGGTCTGACAGAAATGAAATGTGCCTAAACGAATGAAATATTTAACATTTTAATGCAATAAATGTGAACTGTAATTATGTTGAAAAACCTCTACTTTCTGGGATATTACATGAAAGGACTATTTAAAAATGAATATTGGAAGGAGATAAAATGTGTTTCAGTGTGTAAAGTTGATGATATTTGCATTTTGAATTTTTTAAAAAAGCATTTCAGCTATTCTAAACAGGATGATTTTAATTAAAATGTATATATTCACATATGCTTAACTTTCACACAGCTTGAATATTACTAAAGAAATGAATTAAAGTGCTCTTATGTGAAGAAAAGAGAATCAAAATAAATTATAGCATTAGTTAAGTTTACAGTGCAAAGACCAGCAAAACAAGGTTTTTATTCCTAACTCCTAGAATCAGTATTATTACCAAGGAATACAGAACACTTAATAAATCAAGAGGTGTGTAAAATTAATGACTCAGAAAAAGGCTTAAATCCTCAACTCATTTAAAAATTCTGTCGTTAACATGAAAAATGCAAGAAGAGTGGATCACTCGGAAGTGAAGAAGACCTTGTTGAATTACTTATTGACAAACAGAAAATAACAAAGTACTTGGCTCGTATTGAAATGAGTGTAAACAAGCCGCATGCATAACTTGCATCCCAGAGAAAATGAGAAAACCTGCTTACTCTATAGAGTTGTATTTTAAGAGCCAAGGAAACCAGGATGATTTATTAAAATGGAACAGGGTGAGGGAGATGTGAAACAGCCAGAGATTTAAAAAGTGAGCGCAATGATGAGGCACTAATAAGGTACATATGTTTAGCAAATTATTGAGAACCATTCTCAAACTGTAGCTTCTTCTAATTTTCCACTAAAAATAATATAGAACAAAATGAAAACCTCACAATTTCGAATACTAACACTAAGGAAATCATCATAGCAGAATACATGTAAGTTTTAAATTGATAGGGTATATGTGATGGTTAATCTTAGATGTCAATTTGACTGAGGTCAGAAATACCTAGAGAAGTAGTGACACACTGGGGTTTTTCTGTGAGGGTTTCCAGGGAAAACTGGTTGTGAGTCTGAAAAAACTGAACGAGGAAGCTCTGCCCTAAATGTGTGCAGACAGTACCCTCTCAGCTTCGGACCTGACTGAATCAAAGCAGAGGAAAGGAGAAGGAATTTGTTTCTGTTTTAGTGCTGGGAATTCACTTTTCTTATTCTCTTTGACATCAGAATCCCAAGCTTTTAGACCTTCAGTTTTTAGCATCTCTACCAGTGGCCCTACAAGTGCTCAGGCCTCCAATTTAGGACCAAAAATGGCTACCTACTTCAGAGACTGAGACTGAGACATTCTATTAGAATCCCACAGTCTCTAGCTTACAGACAGCCTCTTTTGGGACTGCTTGGTCTTTACGAATGTGGAGCCAGTTCCCTTTGTACACTATCTAGCTATCTAGCTATTTATCATATATGTACCTATCTATCAATCTATCACCTGTCCATCTGTTTATCTGTCTATCTGTGTGTTCCATTTCTCTGGAAAATCCTAAGTAATAGCATGTATCCTTTAGGTGGGGCCTACTTGGTTTCATATATACATGTAAACTTTTTTGAAAATTGGCTTAGGCTTAGTAGCATGTGCTGGCGTAGGTCGGTATTCCCAGTGTTATGAGAAGCTAAGTGAAATAAAAGCTAATATAAAGTTAGAAAGGGACTGAGCTCTCACGGAATTCACTGCAGAAGAAGAGAAGACATCAAACCTGTGCCTGGATGAGCACTTGAAGAAAGCAAGACTCCAGATTAAAGTCACAGTGGCCAGGTTTACATACTTCCCTAAGGGAAGAACAGAAGCTTGAAATGATACTGCTTTTTGTAGCATCCTTTTGGGATTTTCTTTCGAAATGGATCATTAGCTTCTTAAGGCTGGGCCGTTCTCCTCCAGCCACTAAGCCTAAAACTACTAAGACTATTGACAGACTAATACTATAGATTATTGATCAAGGTTAATGATATCATCCATACACTGAGTGCCCTACTTCCCTATTGGATCAGCATTAGTGAAGCAGCTATACTTATAATCTCACTGGAAGTTTATACTTTGACCCATATTTTACTGACCCGTTGACTTTGTCCTGTAAATTATGGTTGGAGAGATGATCTAAGAGGCAACCTACTCAGGACCACTTCTGTCTCTCAGGAGCTATTCCTAGCCCCCATATTGACTCCCCACAAACTTTACCTACTCTTAACCCCTTTGTTCTTTGGAGTTGATTCTTGGATTTCAGTAGACATAAACCCAGCACATCTGACATCTAACAGGCAGAGTTATATCTCTCCTATATTATTAGCACATGGAGAGGTTGAAGAAGCAGGTTGACAAATTTAAGCTTCCTTCCTTCCTTCCTTCCTTCCTTTCTTCCTTCCTTCCTTCCTTCTTTAATAACAGATTCTGGTGACAGAAAAATTTGGATGACATTTTAGTAGCCTTCCTACATATACCCTGTATTCATGGAATATTCCAAAAGAGTTTGGGATCAATAACAACTCTTTCTTATACTCTATTAATTTATTTTGTATTCTATTATTAGCAAACATGATACTTAGATATTTTTGGGACAGAATCTCCCTTTGCAGCTCAGGCTGGCCTTGATCTCACAATGATTCTCCTGCCTCACCTTCCTCAGTGCTGGGATTACAGGCATGTACCCCCATGCCCAGCTTGTACTTAGATTTCTGACAAATATCTAAATATTACTGCTAAAAATAAATCTCAGTATGTTATTCCTCAGATTCAAGACAGTTTTATTTCTTGGTCCTTTATTATTTTGAATAATTTTTCTTTCCTTTCCTATTTTCATCATTGAGAAATACTGGGAGAAATGCTGGAGAAATCTAGTTTCTTCTTCCTTTCAAATAATTTTCGTTATTTTCCATAATAAGTCTGTTGCAAATCTTCTGAATCTTCCTATTTATTAGACACCAATTCTTCACCTAATGCATCACAACCATGGCCTTCTTAATTTCTTTCTCTCCCATTTTTACACTCCCTCCTCTCTAAATCTAAGCATTAAATGTGCACTGTGTGACTTTACTGCCATCCCAATCTGAGATTATCATTGTGCTATTTAAAATCCTTTGAAATATTTCATAATACTTAACATAAAGTTCACCATCTTGTTTCTAAAATGTTGAAACTCTATCGACAGTATGCTTTCTCCTGTCCAAAACATTGTTCTTGAAATTTCATGGGCAACAGAAAATTATGGGTCGAAGGAGCTTACTAAAAAGCTCTGAGAAGTCTTTGAGTAAGCTGAAAGCTGAGGTTGACTGCTACCAACTTTTGTTCCCTTCTTTTGACAGCCGTAGGCAACCTTGGCTGTACCTTTTAGAGAATGCAAAGGTAGGAAAGAAAACTGAAAGTCTCAATTATCTCTTTGCCAGTTCCTGTGGAGCAATTACTGAGTGTGTCTGCACTACTTGTGACAGATTATTTCAGGTAATAAAAAAATCGTACTGAGGGTGTGATAAAACTTGTTTAAGATCACATTCTCCCTAGCGGTCCCTTTCACATTCTTTCCTTCTCCAATGCCCATCACTTCCTCCACTTTCTGGTGCATTATAGATTTTAAAAACTTCCCCGTTTTGAAAGTGCCTATCACCAGAACTCTGAATTCCTGACTTAACATGTCTCACAGAATGATGGCCTTCTGAGGTGTCATACTAGTTTTACTCTTGAACACCTTCTTGCAGTTCTCTGTAAGGGTGCCTTAAAGTTATAGACACATTAGTCTTCTGTGAAAAATTATTGCCAAAGAAACTTGGAATCAGACATGGAAAACACTACAGCCAGAAGAGTAAACCTGAAGTGTAAAATAGGACATTTTGCAAATAATACTCAGGAGCAAGAAACTCAGTTATACAAATATATAAATAAATTGCAGTAGGGTACACAAATTAAACCGGGGAAATATTTGTAAAAATGAAAGTAAAGATATAAAAACATGTAGTAGAAATATCATGACAAGTACAATAAAATGTACCACAATAATGTTCTAGGTAGCAGAAAAGTAAGGTGCAACAAAGTAATAATTTCAAACCATATTTCCATTAATTCAGCCTTATGGAGAAAAAATTTAAGAGCACTGAAAAACTGGAAGACATATCTCTGATTACAAGAAAAGAATATAAGTTGTTTGGAACACGTAAAACTTTTAAAATACAACCTATGTTAAGACACAACAAATTTCAATTAATTCTAAAGGATGAATGCCATCAAAATATTTTTATTACCATAAGCAATCATATTACATAAATGGGAATTAAATGTTCTCACATATTTATAATTGAGTAATGTGTCCATAAATTAAGTTTCTATTTTACAGGAGATTCTCAAATAGGTCACATAATACTTAGAAGTCATAGGCAGTGTGTTTATTATAGTGAAAATTTTATGGTTTTATTTTATTTTATGAAAAAATATAAAATTTCATAACAAAGTAGTAGAAGAATATCAATGGTTAATACACTGGATATTGTTATCTTTAAAGTAGTTATTCAGAGTACAATATATAGGCATTAAAATTTCTCCAATTGATATTAAGACAAAGTTTCCTTTTCATGAACTAAGAGGCATTAATACTACACCTGACTTGCATTTTCCCTTCTCCCTTACTTCTTTTCTCCTTTTCCTCATCCTAGATCCTTTTCTCTTTTTGAACAATTTCTCCCCATTTCACAATATCTGTTGTACTTTATAGACCTTATTTGCTCTTTCAGTTTCTCATACCGGGGAGATAGGGGTATGGTCTCAAGTTGAGTCTATTTACCTACAAAAGTTTCAAGTTTATCCTTCTTTATAGCTGAGTACTAAAATTATCTTGGCTAATCTATATCTATCTTTATCTATAGATATATATGTTCCTTTCTTCTTTTGTCCTTTTCCACAGTCCAGCTGTTGTCTTTTGAGCAGTTTCTCTCTCTGTCCCAATATCTGTTGGAACTTTCATATCTTATTTACCCCTATATCTTCAAGATTTCTACCTACTTCCTCTTCCAGTAGATTTAGGATTTCTGTTTTAATATTTAGATCTTTGATTCATTTCGACTTTACTGCATGCTGATAGACAGAGGTCTAGTTGTAGTCTTTGGCCTGTAAAAAGCCAGTTTTTCCAGTACCGTTTCTTAAAGAGGCTGTCTTTTATTCCTGTGAACATGTTTGGTCCCTTTGTCAAAGATAAGGTGGCTGAGTGTGTTTGCAGTTGTGTGTGCATGTTGTAATACTTTCCACTAACAGAGAACAAGAAGTTACAAACAAATCTTTTAAGCAGACAAGCTTAATATTTAACTCAAGAAGTTCAAGAAAATCATAGAAAAATAAAACAAATAATAAAATGCTAATTTTACATAAAACACAGGAAAAAGCACTATAGAACATTTTTGAGAAAATTAGCTTTTTAGAAGGTTTACAATAGAACACAGATTTATGGAAGGAAAAAAGATTCAAGGAAAAACAAAGAAAAACTAAACTGAACAAAAGAAGAGGAAAAATACACTGACTAAGTGCAGATGAAAGGGCTACACAAAACTTTTGTTTTAAGGATTATTGTGGAGTTGAAACAAGACATTATATAATAAAGATAGTCATATAAAATTTTTTGGACAGAAAACTTCAAAGGAATTTGAAAAATAAACAACATAAGCTTTTATTAATAGATTAGCAAACTTTAAAGTCATTGCTATCTCATTCAATTTATTGCAGAAAATGCTTTCCAAAGCTTCTTTACCCCAAACTTTACATTAAAGACTAAAATTTAAGTATTTTAAAGAGCACATTTGATTAAAATATTTTTTCTTTGAAATGCAAAGCAAGTTTAATCTTCAACAGTACATCAAAATATTATTGGGCATATTAATATTCAAATTCCAAGTAGTACAAATATCTTGTTCAAAAATTTATTTGGTACAATTTAGCACATATTCATGATAAATCTTTTAAAAACCCTGAAGAATAGGGTGGCCTCTCAGATTGATTAAATTGTTATATCTCAACAACTGACAACTACACATTTAAAAATGAGCTATATATTTATATTTTGGCATAAAAGAAAGACCTTAGTGCCTACCAGTACTTTTAAATGTAGTGTTGAAATCTTCAGCCATGGTATAAGCAAAGAAAACACAAGGTGCTATAAATAATTTCAAAAGATAAAGCTTATTTTCACATGACATATATTTATGAGTAATGCTTTACATTAACCAATAAGCTAGAATTTATAAACTAGTGCAGCAATGTTTGTTACCATATGTGCCATAATTTCCAATCACTAACATTTTCAAAAATATACATTTCTCACACACAACAAATAATGGTAAAATACAGTATTAAGTTTGTACATAGTCAAATGACAGGAAAAAAAAGTTCTAAATAAAGTTGTTTGAACAAAATATCATGCCTATATATTGTACTCTGAATAACTAGTGCAAAGGCAACACACAGTGTATTAATTATTGTAACTGTCCTACTAAACTGTTTTCAAACTCTGTTTTATTTGTTTTTTTTGTCTTTAAATAAAGAAAAGAAATAAATTTAACATTGACATTTATTGAAATAAATTTAAAATCCTAGTAAACTTCTTGGAATGTGTTTCATATTGTTAAATAGAACAATATTTTCTTTAAAAATGGTAACTTTCCACATTTTGTTTTAAGGCAAATTTAAATAATATTTCACTCTATTTAAAAAATATTTAAAATATTACATGAACAATAAAGAACAATGAACAACTATAAAGTGGAATTTGTTTTTGAAGTGGAAAATATGAAGAGAAAAGAAACTAGAATTCACCTCATTGATATTAAGACAATGACATCATATTAGTTACTTAATGCAAAAACAAATATACTGACAGTTTATAAACAAAATGGACTATTAGTAGCAATGTGAAAAATCTCGAGAGCAAACTAAAAATCAAATAACAAGTATAAGACACGAGAACAAAATTATTATTAAGTATTAAAAAATGTTCATGACTAAAAACTCGTTACCTTAATATCCACAATCATATATTTCAAAAACTTGAAATGCAAATGCCTTCACTACTTGTGCAAAAATCACATTACATGTGTTTTTGTATGGCATAACTCCAAAAGGAATCTCTAACACTCATCGGTTTTGCATAGAGATAATACAAGGGTCACACTATTCAGAAATCATTTTAAAATTCTGCCTAATCTTACCAAAAGAATATTATAATGACAATCATAGTCTTCTTGCTCCTTAATTTATTCCTCTAACTCTAAACTCTAAAGCCTTGATTCTTGAGGCCAGAGATATACCTCAGCGGCACAGCACCTGCGTGGCAAGCACAAGGTCCTGAGTTTGATTCCTGACACCAAAAAAAAGTAAAAAAAAAAAAAAAAAAAGCCTTAATTCTTCATATAAGGTACCTATGTTGTTTCCATTTATCCATTTCAAAAATCTCGTATCTGTTTCATGCTTTATTATAGAAAGATTGAACTTTCTCATACCCCCATGTTAACTTTTTGATATAATTTTACATCTGCTAATACTGTATGCTGCCTTCCACATGCCAGATATTTTTAAATTTTTTGCCATTAATTTGCATTATTAGACTATATTTTCTCAGTGCTCTAATGTATAAAACACTGTATTGAGTTTTGCAGCGTCTGCTGTCTCGGTGTAGGCTGACTGATCTCTGGGTGCCTTTTCATATGAGGGTAACTTGTCGCTACTTATATTACCTCATCTGCCTCTCTCTCTCTCTCTCTCCTCCTCATCATCTATCTGTAGTCAATGCATTGGTATTTTTGTTTTGCTACGTCTCTTGGATTACCTATTTTTTCCTCTACATCTACTGCCATTTCATTGTTTTATCAAAAAAACTGCCATGTGATAGTATTAAGAGAGGACACTTCTCTTAATTACTTTGCTCATTGCTGGGATAACATACCCTATACCCACAAGTTAAAGCAGGAAAGGTTATGTCGTCTTAGTGTGCACAGGTTTCCTTCCTCAGTCAGCTGGCTCTGAGGCAAGCAGCATGGTAAGCGGTCATGGAAGGAGAGAAGCACCCCATGTCAAGGGAGGCAGGAAACAGCAGACAGAGAACCTCCCGGTATCTTTTCTCTCACCCAGGGTGGTGCCACCAACACACAGGGTGGGCCTTCTCCTTACTCAACCGGAACTATGCTAAACAGTTCCGTAGACCTTATCACACACCCTTAATGCATATTCACATATCTTAGATTCTGCCACTTTTGAAAAGTCCCGTGAGTCTTTGCAGGGACATCTAGATACAAGTTATGACAATCTCTCAGATAGTTAACCCATGAGGGTTCCCCTTTCATTTTTGGAAGCAAGGCCTTTGTGAAACACACTTCTCACCTGTGGTGAGCTTGCTTTTCTGCTCTTTTCTGAATGTTTTTACTGTTACTTCTTTGACGTGTGAAGAACAATCAGACAGTGGACGCTGCTGTCCTGATCTTACCTTTCCAGCCTTGAAGACTTCAAAGGATAAACATATGGTTGTATATGAATTACCAACTGTTAAATAGCTTGTTGTAATACCGCGTGCACGTGCGCGCGCTCACACACACAAATCTATACAATAACCTAAGCAGGGGTTAATTGTTAGTAGTTCTGTCCTTCATAAGTATGTGAATGTCTTAACTATGTCCTACAAATTTGCTTTTGAGTTTTGTAGGTATAAAAATTTAGAATAAATTATTACCTCATAGGAACATGAAAATTTTATTTTGCTTTCTTCCAATATCCAGTTACTTACTTATGGCCAATCTGATACCTCATCCTTGTTTTATTGTAGATGGGATGTTTGTTTGACTATGGGAGGTTCTGTGTCAATTCCCTATCTCTGGCAAGATTAATGTGTTGGTGAGTTCTAATATTTTCTCACTGGGGGGCTCTCAATGAAATGTTTTAATTTTTTCTATTGTACATAAAAGTCTCTTTCTGGCTACTACTAACAAAGATTTTGCATTTTAAAAAATCTTAATTGAGAAATTCAGTGAGCACATATTACTGTATTTTCAAGCACTTAGATGCTTAAGGCAAAAATAACAGGTTTATGAAATAGAAATCCAGAAGGTTAAAACTTCCTAGGACATTTGACGTATGGAGATGCCACCTAGGACTTGGTTTACAGGAGTAAAATGAAAACAAAAAGTCACAAGTTAGCCTGGACTGTAAAGAGTAGAACTGTACATTTAATGAAAAAGAAATGAATCACTCTTCATAATACATGACAAAATTTCAAATTTGAAGAAGAATATAGCTGTAACTTATTCATATTAGAGAAATACAACAAAGGATAAGTGAGCTTGATTTATTGTGAAAGATTAAGATGTCTGGATAGGGCTGGGGGTATAGCTCAGTGGCATAAGCGCTTGCCTGGCAAGCGCAAGGTCCTGAGTTCGATCCCTGGTACCGGAAAAAAAAAAAAAAAAAAAAAAAAGAATGTCAATAAGATGTCTGGATATACGTATACACGCAATCACATATATACAAGATTAGTTATCCATAATAGTCAAAACAATAGATGCATTGAGTTTCAAATATTAAGAACAATACTTGCTCAGCATTGTTATAAAAATTATAGTTAGCTTTAATGAAACAGAATAAAATGCTAACATAAAACTCAATTTGTGATGCATTTTGGAAATTGTAACCATTAAGATATTTAAATTGGTGATTACACTTGGAAATTATAACCAGCACGGTATTTAAAACAATGATTAGTCCATTCATAAAGCATTAATATCTTTCCGACTTGGGAAATTTCTTCAAGGAAGCATAATAAAAAGTTATTATCATTAAAGCATTACATTTTTTTTTTCCTTCCAGTCTTTATCCAGTAAGGAACTGATATGAAACATGAGGGCGTTGATGTGTACGTGTGTGTTTGTGTATGTGTGTGTGTGCGTGAGAGAGAGAGAGAGAGAGAGAGAGAGAGAGAGAGAGTTTGGGAGAGATGGGGAGAGAGAGAAAGGGATTTAGAGAGGCATTAAACACCCCGGTCCCCTTTGTTTAAGTAGACCTTCCTTCTACACTGGTAGAGTTTTCCCATTGCGACAGGATGCAGCTTCTCGAAATAATTTCTGTGGCAGTGGTGTTATAAAATTCTATTTAAAAAAACTACTACTTTTAAATCACAAAAATATCGTCAACCATCATGAAGGGCACAAAAAAGGATGAGATCCAAATAAGCTATAGATTCAAATCCCTAGAGACAAAATAACCTTTTTTCTGGCTGAGAATCATACATTTCATGGAGAATTCTTAAGAAGTCTTTATATTCTTTACATTTTGCATAACAAATATGTATTAAGTGAATAGATATTTGCTAACTCTGATTGATGAGGGTCTAAATTATGAAACTTGGAAACAAGACTGATCTCCCTTTGATGCAGGGATTATTCAGCAAATACCCGAGTACCCATTTTATGCCATGAATTACTTTGAGTCCTGTACTGGGAGAGACATGAAGTAGCCCTGTGAATAAACATGGAGCCACATGCTCATACACAGCAGTTCATGTCTGAAAGAAAATGTAAGGATTTGATAGACAACAACTATGGTTGGTTGGAAGAGAAGTGTCTTTACAGTAAACAGTGTTGATTGTTCCTGAAAAGCTTTTTTAATTCATGCGAAAAAAGCTGAATTTCAGCTTGTTATTCTCAAGTAGAGGCTATCATATATCATCTTCAATGGTATGAAGAAAAACCGAATCTTAAATTACACAGTTATGCAGCTGTTACAATGTATTTTCTGTGTTTCTGTCAAACAAAAATAGCTTATATTTTTCTTTTACATAGTATGATTCATAATACATTTTAAACACAGGGCTGGGGATTAAATCTTGACTATATAGTCACCTATTACATTAGGCCAATTTTTCTATAAGAAACTAAGATTTCTTTAAATGACTTCATTACAGCAACCCAAGTAGCATGTGACTTATCTTCTGTGGACTCTGGTCAGTTCTGCTATGATACCAGTGTTCTATCTGGAGAAATTAGAGTTTACTTGACTTCTTAGGATTGAAAATTTGAACTTGACAGTCATTTACACAGGATTCTGGATTCCAATTCCTTCGAAAAGCTTGCCAAAGTAGTTACAGGTAATAGTTAAGAAATCAGTTCTATTTTTTTTTCAGAGTTGACATTTAAAAAGTCATGCTGAAATATTTGTAGCAGTACAAAAGGTAAAATCTGAATATACTACATAGGAGATTGAATTATAAAATTTGTATCTGTTTTGATTTTTTTCTAAAATAAACTTGAAAGAGGATGAATTAAAGGCCGCTCATTGAAGCATTTAAAAAACATAAGGAAAAGGAAATTTGAAAATAGAACTAATGACTCAGCAATATTTGAGCCTCGTGTTGAATTAGGAGAACTAAATTTTTATGAGCTATGCTTTGGACATCTAGAAGTCAAGGAAAAACATGAGAACATTATTTATTTGTCAGATAATTACAAAAGCTATAGCAAGTAGATGCCAGAAAAATGTGATAGTCATTAGGTCAATGGCAAGGTTCTTTTTTTTTTTTGAGTCAATTCAAGGCAAAGTTTATTCAGATTTTTAAAAATGAAATGTACTAGAAACCTGTTTTCTAGTTTTTTGTTTTGCTTTATGATCAGGCACAAATAGAGTCAGATGCACAAAGGCATAGATACATGACAAGTTGATAGATGTCTGCACATGGATAACTATGCATAGTTACTGTGAATCATGATGGTTTTCCTGGTAATGTTACTGTATATATATACATGCAATGAGTTACTATTGAACATAAATGATTATTTATTATATGTGATTAAATCATTATTGGCATTTGTGTTAATTGGTACTGTGTTAGTTGGTATTCAGTGCAGTGATGTCAAATCTAATAGCTTTATTAATTAGGATCAAAACACTTGATAATTAAAGATGCACTTGTCGAAAGCACTTGTTCTTTGCTTTCTTGAAATGGATTGACAGTTATGTCACACAAATTTACTTTTTTAGAAATGAAATTCTCTAATTTGTATAAAAATATTTACCCAGTAAATTGTCCTTTGTGGCATTATAGGTCATTTGACAGACAATGTATTTGGAAGGAAATGTTTATGTCGGGCCTGCCATTACCAGTATCAGTCTGTGGGCCTCATACAACCTATATTTACATGTGAATGTCACAGATTTTTACAGAACCCTTTATCTTTTCTACAGTATATTATAGTTCTACATAGTCATTTACATAAATGTAGAGCTTGTAAAAATCGCAGAAGGAATTTCATGAAGAAAGAATATTAATATCGAAATTGTAAAATAAAAGTAGAATTGGTGAAAATTAAGTCAATCTGACAAAATTTGAGGGAGCACATTGCCATGTTTTGTGACTTAAGGTGTGACTTTAAACTATCATTAAAAATACTTTATCTGCTGAATAAGTTCATTCTTTCAATAAATCTTTCATCTTGTAACTATATAAGTTCCTAAAGTACACGTTCCTTCACAAATGACTCTAATTTTATTCCCAATATTCACACCAAACCTATTGGTTTGTTCTGGTTTGGCCTTTTTCTCTATACTGTGCAGCTCTGTTATCCATTAGTTTAAATGAACTTGCAGTAATGAATAAAACACTATTATAATCAAAGTAAATCCATGAAACAAGTAAGATCAAGACAGCTGTATTTCCTCTTCCTTTTCCCTACCATCAGCATGGTTGTGTGACCTGCTTTGTTCAATGGAGTGAAAAGCTGCAAAGAATTTAATGCCTTAATAAAAGGTATTAGAGGCATTGCAAACTTTAATTTGGCCCCAAAACTTCTATTTTTTGATCATGTGTTTTACACACTGGTACTTTCTTTTGTTTGAGGGTTAAATTGGAAAACAACCTAGGGGACAACTGAAAGTCATCTTTTCCTAGAATCAGGTCCAAAAGAGAGTAACCAGGACAAAGAGATCCAAATGGTACCGAGTCATAGCCAACTTGCAGGTGGATAATAATTTTTTTTTTATTGTAAACTCTGAGAGTTGGAGCCTTTTGTTATCACAGAAAGTACATGGTAATAACTAGATAATTGTCATCTACATTTCACAGGTGAGAAAGTGGAACAGTGGTTAAACAATTTAACAATGCTACATGACATTCAATGTTTGAAACTTTATTCCAGAATCTCAGTTTTAGGCCGCCATTCCCTATTATCTTCTGATATAGCCAATTTCCTGGAGGAAATAGCAAATTATTCATACATTCATCCATGTGTTTTTATTTCAACATTACAATCTACAAACAGGCTGCTGAATATTTCCAGTAATCATTTTGGGACTTTGTCTCAGATATTTTTATGTATTCTTTATTAATTCTTTTTACCACCTACAGCAAAAATTTTCCATAAACTATAATAGAGCTCACAGTTTCTGAAATCATAAGTGTCTTGACAAACACTTGCAAAATTTTATTTAATTTGAGGCTCCTAATCATTCACTACTAAGGACCATGGCTTTCTTAGTAAAGTTATGTTTTACTTTGTCTTCTATAAAATAATTTTAGTGTGATTACTCAGTTTTTTAAGTGTTCATTTTTTTCTTTCCATATAAATATTATTTTTGATAAGCCCTAAACTTCTTTAACATCCAAACCCAAAACACTCCTTCAAGTGATATGGAAACATGTTTCTGCCTTTCAGAATGGTGCAGAAGTTTTCGGTGTTTCAAATTGGATAGACAAATCCATATTCAACGTACAGTCTCATTTTAACTTTGCATTTAACACACAGGATTCTTGGGGGAGCCAGGCACCATTATCTCAGCATTTCACGGGAGAGATAAAGAGTAGAAAGGACAAGCAATCAGAACAGACATCAGTCAAATAGAAAATAGACAAATTACAGGAAAAAATAAAAAAGAACTAAGAGGTTTTTTTGTCTCTTTAGAAAATAATTTGATAAATTCTTAGGTGGATGATGCAAGATAACATGAGATGACTCAGCTAAATCGGAAATGAAATCAGAGACACAGATGTTTCAAAATTGAAAAGGATCGATTCCTGCTTTCAAAACAAAATTGAAAAGGATCACAAGGGGCTATTATATATATTACAAAAAATTGAATAATTTAGAGGAAGTGGAGAAATTCCAGGATATGTATAACCTATGAAGCTGAATCATGAGAAAAAATAAAATTTGAATAAATAATGTGTAATGAGATTAAATCATTACTAAGTTCTTCCCTTAAAGAGATATCTATGATTTGAAAGATTCACTGCTGTATTCTAGTAGTTGAAGAAGGATTTATACAAATTTTTCATAGAATGTTTCAAAATTCAAACATGAAGAATTATTCCAAATTTTTTGAGGAGGGTAGCATTGCTCTGATACTGAAGTGAGACAAGCCCAAACGAAAGGAGAATTGCAGGTCAGTATTACTGATGAAAACAGATACAAAAATCCCCCACAAAATGCTAGCAAAACAAACTCAGCTTTAAAAAGATCATTCACCATAATTAAGTGAGAATTTATCCCCAGGAAGCAAATTTGTTCAAAATATGCAAATGAACAATTGTAACAACTCAGAATGAAGGACAAAAATATGATTACTTCATTAGATGCAAAAAATGGAGAAATTCATTATCTTTTTTTACAAAAACTCTCAAGAAATTAGATACAGAAGGAAAGTATCGCAACACATTGGAAGCCAAATATGATGATTCCACAGCTAACATTACACTCAAAAGTGAAAAGCTAAAACTTTTTCCTCTAAAAGACAACGTTGCCTACCACTTCCTCAGTGTAGTATAAGAAGCCCTTTCCTGAGAAATGAAGAGAAATAAACAAAGACTTTCAAATAAAGAAGGAAGAAATGAAACTGTCTTTATCTGAAGACTGAGAGATCACAAAGATCACATCAAAAAACTTTGAGAACTAAGAAACAAACCCAGGAACGCTTCAAGACCCAAATCAGCACACAAAATTCAGCGGCATCGCTATTCACTGACAACGTACTTTCCAGAAAAGGTACCAGAGACACTTTACTTACAACAGCTGCAGGAAATACTTAGGAATGATTTTAACCAAAGAGATAGCAGATCGATACAGAAAAACTATAAAAGATTGATGAACAAAAACAGATGGAAAAAAACTGAAATTTTCCTCTTATGAGTGAAATCTAAGTCAAACTCAGAAGCAGAGAAAAAAGCGATGATTACAAGACAAGAATAGAGAGTAAACTGGGAAAAAACAGTTGGGATGGAACGCCTCAGTTGAACAAAAAACAAGCATTTTTGTTTTTCTTTGAGATACACTGCATAGAGTGGTGAATACAGTAAATAAGGTACTGCATATTGTGAAGCCACTAGGAGAAGAAATTTAGAAAGGTCTCACCACAAAAAGAAAATATTTAGATAATGGATATATTATCAGTTAATGTAATTATTCCACATTATAGTGAAAAATCATAACATTATTTTGTACCCATAAACATATACATCCATAGTTTATTTTCTTGGTACATTTTAGATACACACAGTGATGACATTCATCAGAGGGAATTTGCACCTGTATGTGCTGTATCTTGATTCTTATTTTTATCCCATGCCCCTCCCCTCCCTTCAGCCCCTCTTCTCTTTATTTACAAAAGCTTTGTTTTCATTTTTCCTTCTATTCTTTTCTTATCCTTTCTTTCCTTTCTCTCTCTCCCTTGTTCTTCTTCTTATTTGAACATTTTATCATATTTCCCAATATCTATTATACATTTTGATCCTTATTTGTATTTCTGGTTTCTTACCAAGCAATGCAGTATGACATGCATCTGATTTCACTTGAGACTATGGTCTCAGTGTGCATCCAGCTACCTAGAAATGTCTCAAGTTCACCCTTCTTTAGTTTTTTTTTTTTTTATCCACTCATTGGTTGGTGGACACTTGGACTGTTTCAAAAATGTAGCTATTATAAACTGTGTCACTGTGAACATGCGTGTGGATATATTGCTGTGGTTCAGTGCTTCTAATCCTTTCAGGAAGATAGCAAGAAGGTAAATATCTGGGTCAAATGGAACTTCTAGCTTTGTCAATTCTTTTTTTTTTTTTTTTAAGAAGCTTCACGCTGGTTCCCACAGTGGTTGCACCAGTCTACACTCCCAGCAATGGTGGAGAAAGGTTTCTTTTTCCCTACATCTCTGTCAGCATTTGTTATTGGCTGATTTCTTAATATCCATCCTTTCTGAGGTTAGATGGAATCTCAGCATTGTTTTAATTTGCATCTCTGGAATGATCCATGATGTTGAACATTTTTTCTTATTTTGATTTGGCATTTCTACTTCTTCATACGAGAAATGTCTGTTCATTTCAGATGTCCATTTTTGGATTGGGCCTTTGCATTTGGAGGCTCTGATATTTTGAGTTATTTTTTATATTCTAGGTAGTAGATCTTCGTCTGAGAAAGACCCAGCAAAAATTTTTCCCCACACACTATGTTATCTCTTCATTGTGCTAGTGCTTTTGCTTTTTAACAGATGAGATCACAGTAGTTGATTTTTTGTGATAGTTCCTGTGCCATTGCCGTTGTGTTCACAGAGTCTTTGCCTACCCCAGTGTCTTCGACAGATTTAGTGTTTCTGTTTTAAGATTTAGATCTTTGATCCAGTTGATTTTAGTTTAGTGCATGGTGCAAGATACGGATCCAGCTTTAATCTCTGGCATGTGGAAGGTCAGCTTTCTAGTGCCACTTATAGAAAAGGCTGTCTTTCTTCCTTCCAGTGAACGTGTTGGGCCACTTTGTCGAAGATAAGGTGGCTGAGTGTATGTGGACTTGTTTCTATACATGCATAATTTTTCAATATACATCTAAACTTGATTTTTAGCATGATACATGGGTGGTAGGTAATATAACTGTAGGATTATTTGGAGAATTTCCATTTGATAGTTTTAGAATGTAGTTAAATATGAGTAACAGAACCTGGAAAGTGGAAGTATAGGATATTCAGCAAAATTTGTCAAAGAGACTATATTCAAGTAAAGGCCTATGTACAGTGAAGGAAACTGAAAATGCAACTTAGGGACTGGGAAAATTATTCACAAATACTACATCTGGTAAGGAGTTAATATCACAATGTGGAAAGAATTCCTACAATGCTGTAGCAAAGAAATAAAAACACAAAAGTAAAATAAAACCCAGAGAAGAGGCACATATTTCTAATCCCAGTGTTTTGGAGGCTGAGACAGGATGATCTTATGTGTGAGGCCAGCCTCTGCTATGAGTGAGTTCCACACAAACCTCAATTATATGGGGAGAGCTTCTCTGGAAAAATTACTTTGTTATGTAATTAATCAGTTAATGAACAGCAAGTGTCGCTTATCTAAAGAAGACACAATAATGGCCGGTGTGTATATAAAAAGATACTCACCACTAATGGCCAGGGAAAGGCAAATCCAGATTGTAACACAGTCTCAAGTTATGCCTGTGAAGATGGCGATTACCTGAAATTTAGATGATAGGTACTGGTGCAGGTTGGAAAAAGGAACGCTCCAGTCAGCTTTTAGGGAAAAGCACACTGGGGCATCCAGAGTGGAAGGCAATCTGGTGGCTTCTAAAGAAATTAGAGCTGGAACCACTGTGTTCATGAGAGACAAGATGTGGGCATGGAGAAATTTCAGAGGCACATTGACCAATAAGTGGGTGCATAAGCCGTGATACACGCATGTATATATGTCAGTACACATATATTTGCAATAGAGTATTTTACATTCTTACAAAATATCTTTTCAGCTGGGCATGGTGGTGCACGCCTGTAATCCTAGCACTCGGGAGGCTGAGGCAGGAGGACTGTTGTGAGTTGGAGACCAGCCTGAGCTACAAAGTGAGCTCAAGGCCACCCTAAACTGCAATGTGAGACCCTTTCTCAAAAAGACAAAAGAAAAACCTTTTCACTGGTCATCATGTGAATGAAGTCCAAGGACGTAATGCAAAGTGAAATAGGGAGAAGGAACCAAAGCACTGCATGATTTCGCTTCGGGGGTAAATAAACAAAGGTCCAGTGCAAAACTATGTTGTGGTTATGAAGTCTGGGTGGTCAGCACGGAACTAAGGAAGTAGCAGTCAGAGCATATAAATTAGCAGAAATATAGAACACGCAAATCTAGATAGCTAATTTATAACATAGGGGATGTAGTTAGTACTACTGTTTCTAGATAATTGCTAAAAGATTTTAGGTGTTCTTGCCAACTCACAAAGACATGCACATACACACCCAAAACCAGGCAAGATGATCAGTATGTGAATTTGCTTCACCTAGTAACTGTTTCATTATATATGCCAAAGCATCATGTTTTCACCTTGAATACATACAATGAAAAATAACTTTTATTTTAAGGAAACAACCTGGAAATTTCATAAATCTGTATAGGTGCATTAAATTGGCCACAATTAAGCCACATGTCCATACCTAGCTGTAAGTGAGGTTTAGAAATGTAATTTTATCTGAATAAACAGGTATCGTTCTGAAATGTAACTGTGAACAATATTGTTATTCAAAAGAATAATATATTCAAGAGTAGTTAGTAATATCTGAGAAGACTGATATAAAAATTTCATTTGCTTACTTATACCTTAGTTTATGAGATTTCCTGTGTTATCCCATTCAGAAATGCAGCATTTGTGGCTCCTGTGTGCTAAATAATATGATAATCTGCATGTACAGCTTTAATTTCTCCAATAATTTACATGTATATTTGTTTCATTTACCATCTTCAAAACTGAGTTAAGAGACACAAAATATGGTATAACAATTTAATCTATGCTGTGATATGTGGAATAATACACTACTGTTAAAATTTACTTTTTCATATTACCATAAGCTCAATAATTAAATGTCAACCATATCTAAGTTTTAAAACTCAACAAAAGACCTCATGTGATCATGGTCAGATCACAGAAAGAGCACTCTGGGATCACTTCAAGAGAGCGAAAATGTCAGACAGACTGCGCCTGCGAGAGTAATGTAATGGTATGGCAACGTGAATAAGAAATCATGAGGCTCTGAGCTACCACACATAGCTTGAGGATGACAAAGTACTGAAAATGAAATTTCAGGCTTAAATGAGGAAGAAATTCAAAGGTTATGGTGACAGATTGAATCAGAACGTGAGAAAGGGGCCAGTGGCTCGCTAGACTGAGTCAGGAAAACAACATAACGGAGAAAAATTTGGGTCAGGAACAAATGCATAGTTTGCTTACCTTAGCGGAGATGTCTTTTGCTCCTTACTAGCTCTGGTTTGGGGTTTTACTTAGAAAGCAAGTGCGGGTAGTTAGCATTTTTTATGACTCTGAAAACAGTGAACCCTTAGGGGCAGACAATAGTCTGTCTTCTGTCCAGGAGAGATTCCTTTTCAACTTCTTTGATAGTAAGACTTTACAAATATTTTTAATTTCCTTAACATTTTACATATCTATGTTACCTCCAGTGTTTGAGGAACACTACATGATGAAAAGAACGCTCTGTTCACCGTCTCTACCTCTATTAGATTATTGTCCTCATATGCTTCCCTCTATGTTTTCCAAGTATATACTTCTAGAATATGTATTGTAGGTTGCTTCAACAGGTCTTTCCATGAATTGCTTAGAAAATCAAATTGAATTGTGTTGTTATAAAGTTCCAAGAAAATTAATTGTCTCTAAAGTCCTAATAAAATTATTGCTGACTCAATGGAAGAGCTATGTAAAACAATGATTTATGTCAAATACAGCATAGTGACTCTTCACATTAGGATTTTCCTGTAAGTGGAAAACTTGCTTATGAATTCACTCAGATAAACTTAATGTTACACGTACATTAAAATGAAATAATTATGACCTTGGATTGATTAAGTAAATATAAAGCATAATGTAGTTATGTAAGTCTATGGATGTGATTTTTACCCACTGTTATTTGGTGAATTATAAAAATGAATTTCACAGGACAAACATTATATCTTGAATATATGATTAGCTATATTACCTAAAATTATCATGAAAGATTTAATAACCATCAATAGATAAATATATCCATAATAAAAATTTAGTCTGTAGTTGGAGAAGTAACAGTACCAAAAAAGATGTAACATTAGTAACAGTCCATATTCAGATTATTTTCCACTGATGAGAACATACTTAAAAATTGATGTTGTCTTCTGATCTTACAGATATCAACCACATCTCTTTGTACCTGCTCCAGAAGCTAAGTTATTTCTCACTGAAGCTCACCTGACAGTTTTATAAATATGCTGCACAAC
Source organism: Dinomys branickii (assembly GCA_004027595.1). Taxonomy (NCBI): domain Eukaryota; kingdom Metazoa; phylum Chordata; class Mammalia; order Rodentia; family Dinomyidae; genus Dinomys; species Dinomys branickii. Next base: position 112,781 of record PVLD010002298.1, read on the forward strand.
CTATAAAACATATTACACCCTTTAAGCTGGTTAGTGATCCCTTTTGCCAGGGATCACTATTGATATGCGTTTATCTTCTTTTTTTGTCTGAATGTCTCTGCGCTTCACACATTTCAAGAGGAACTTCAATCATTCTCCATGGTGCTAACTCTGATAAACTCAGGCAACAACTTTCTATTGCAAGATTGGTCATGATACAATATTTTATATGTAGTTGATTTTTTAATTTAAATGCATATAAACTTTATTTGGAACCAGTAAATAAAATATTTGTATTATATTTTAGTAAAGTATTTAAAAGAATAAACTAAGAATCTGTCTTTTATTTTATTTTGCTGCTTAAAGAGCGCCCTTACAAAATCAAGGGTTAAATTATGTAAAACTTTGTTCATTGGTTTAAGAATACTGAAAGATTAAAGATTTGACTTCCTAGATAACAACAGCATTATTAACAATTTTCTATAAAATCAGGTACTCATTTGCCAAATGTGGAGAAGAGACTCAAATTGCAAATGATTAGCTTTATGGGGAAATTAAAATACATTTTATTTTTGTGAAATGTGAGATGAAACATAAATACAAATATGGGGTTTCTATATGCACAGTGTGAAACACTTTTTAATTTGTTTTGTTTTGTGTTTATGATTTTAGTTTCTATCTACTTGCTTTATATGCATAAAATATGCAACCCACACAAAATAGTTTCTTAAACATAGGGATTGATTTGGCAAACATTTAAGTTATTGAATTTTAGTCTTAAGCTACTGAAAATGGGTATGACCATAGAAGCCTACAATTTTTGTGATTGAGAGAGAGAGATAAAGGACAGAGAAGAAAGGATATGAACATTTTTATCAAATTTTATAATCACTGCCTTACTACACATCATTCTACTTTATCATATCAGATATACTCATTAGTTTTTATTCACTTGGACCTCACAATTATCAATGCATTTATCATAAATTTGGACTGAGCCAAAAATCCCATGCTGGAACTTTATTAGTATCCCCATGGTTTCCAGAGATCAAAGAAAATTTCAAATTTTACCTAAGGATTCAATATTAACCTTTATGTCACATAAAACTGCAGGCCTGTTGAGTATCTGTGGCTGACAGTTGCAGAGGCTAATGAGTGATGAACTGATTCTTTGTCGACAGTTTGCTAGGAGTCATGGCATTTTTAGACTAACATTAAAGAGGTAAAATTGCATTTTGTTATGCCTAAAGGGGAAAAAAGTTACTTGTCCATTTTGTGGTTGACCTTGTTTCTCCAGGGATTCACAGGTGCTTTGCACTGCATTAAAAAAAAATAGAAAGAAACACATTGATCTTTGAAAGAGTTTTACTAAGGACTATGCTATTTCCTACTTTGAGCCATTAAAGGGCATATGTTAGCTTAAAATATACTAAAATAATTGAATCACTAATTGAAACAGTCACTTAATGAGCTCCACAGCTACTATATTGGAGTTTTGTTCTACAACATATAGGGGTTGTGACAAATAATTTTATAACATAAAAATTCATCAAAGTATATAAACATTTTTTCTGAACTTGACATAATTTTGACCTTATCTGAAATCCATTTTTAGGATCTCAGCAGGAACAGGCATTTATGGAAACTGAAGTGGTTTTTTAGTTGATTTTTTTATTTTCACAACTTCCTAGTAACCTTCACTCGAGTTGAAGCTGTTGTGAAGGAGAAGTTGGCTTCGTATCTACACTGAACGTTACCATTTTAAGTAACAGGAAGAAGCAAGAGCAAAAGAGTGTCTGGAGGAAATAAAAGAGACCCTGCCCCGTGTGGGGGAAACTAGAAAATATTATATTTTCATTTTCCCCGGAGGGATAAAAATTTCCACTCTAAGCACCTTCTCCACATTTGAGAAAGCAATCCTTGATTTTACAGTAAAAAGAAGAAAAATTGTGTGTTACAGTTTTCCATATACTGAAATATGTCCTCTAACTATCCAGGTATATAGCTTCAAAATAATGCATCATACATAGTTTAAAAATCATTTGTCAAGAATGATGCATTACAGGGAAAAATAATGAGGGAATTCGTCTGTGTCCAGGTTGCTGGCTGTGTTTGGTGTGTATGTGCATGGAGAGGACCTTGAAGTGCGAGTGCAGACTCCACACCTCTGGCGGACCCTCAACTGTCATGCAGATTTCTTAGTATTTCTGTTCCTACATTCTTTTCCCTAAAATAGAGATAATCTTGTCACCCTTTAAGACTGCTGATTTCATGAGCTTACCTAGGGAATGTTCTGAGAAAAGTTGTAGGCATTTGGTAATAACAATATTGATTCTGGCAAAAGTTTGTCACAATGAAATAATATCTAATTATCTATATAATATTCCTTGCAGTTGCACTAATATATGAAATATGAGCTAAATAGGAAATAGAAGAGATATGACAATCTCAATCTTGACGGTCATATGTGTCAATTAGAGACTACTTTTCCTTTGTGACCTGAGTATTTGAACTTAAACTATATAAGTATAATGACAATTGCACTTACTTGTTCCAAGTTTTGTGGATTCATCTGCTCCAATCTTCATTAAATAATGTGCTTTTAATGTTTATCTAAGTAAATTTAGATAAGTTTTAAACACTTTTTGATTTTTCATAGTCAAATCTTAGACCAGATCATATTTTGTGTTTAATAAAAATAAATATGGTTAATTACATTTTGTTTTATTGAATGAATTGCTTCACATCTATATTATTTTAATATTCCCAATAGCTTTCAAGAAGTCTGGAAGTGGAGAGTAGCATAGATGCTAGAAATGGATGCTTTACAGATGCTGACGCTAACACACAGACGCTAAAGACCTTGCACCTGTCACAAGGCAAGGAATGACGGACTTACTTTTCTCTGGAGCTGCTACTGGTTAAGGGGCACGAAAGAGACTATTTCATAGCAATGCACTTAGTTTAATAATTTTCTAACATTTATTTCTGGATAAACAAAGTGATGAGTTATTTCCATAGAAGCCTAAAACAGCTGTAGATTTTAATCTTTTTATGTTACCATGGGTGGTAGCTCATATTTTGCTATTCGGATTTTCTTGATGAAGGACTCTTTTATACTATGGGGTTTCCAGTGCACTGTATCTGGCTAACTGAGTTATCAATACTCACTAATATGTAAAACACCTTTCCATTCTTGCAATTTTGAAAACACATGGTTTGCTAATAGAGCTTTACCATTTTTATTGTTTTCTGTTTTACTTGACACATTTCTGTTTTTGAACTGATAGAGTAGCACAAGCACTTGAATGACAGGTGGCCAGGGTGCCATCTAAAATCTTCAGCAAATTAATTGTGTGAGAGCTGTGTAACTTACTTGCTAATTTGTTAATGCTCTCCATAATAGAATATTTCTATACTTATATTAAAATATGTTATGGAAGTTAGTATATAAAGTGCTGCTTGCTCCTCTGTTTGAACCTGCACTGTCCCTCCAGGGCTCCGGGAAGGTGGTTTAATTATGGGGTGCGGCACTCACCCATGGGTGGAGCCTCTGTTGGGCTCAGAGAAGTGTGTGCTGTAGGCAAAGAGGGCTGGGCTGGTGGAAGCAGGTCACAGGGACTCATCGTGCGAGGCTGGGCTACCCTCCCCACCTTCTCCCTTTGCCCTCTGCTTCCTGTCCGCCATGACCTGATCAGCTCTCCTCTGCTCTGACCCTTCTACCATGGGCCTTCTGCTTTGGAGGGTGCAGGCCACAAACAGAAGCATCTACATCTAAGTGTCCACACGAGCATCTCCTCCTTTACTCCGTGGCTCTCAGTACCTACCAAGGAGGTAATGTGATTTTAATGAAAGTGTGTACCATGCAGTTTCAAATTAGGGTGAACATTTTCTGAAGCAAAATCATCTTATGATGAAAATAGTCAAACTCCTTTCTGCCTTTTTAAAAATACATACTATACTATCCTTGTAGTCATGCTCTTGTAAAATAGCACACGAGAGCTTCTTGCTCCTATCTGACAGTAGCAGCCTCCTTCAGAGACCTATTCTCATCCCTGTTCCCTTCGGTCTTCCCCAGCCTCTGCTGGCTATTCTGCTCTCCATTTCCAGAAGATCACTTATCTTACTTTCTGCTTACAAGTGTGATCAACCGGTATTTCTCTCTCTCGTCCCTGACTTATTCCATTACTGACCTGTTGTAACAAGGTGAAATTTCTTTAGTTCTCATGTTGCCTGTTTCACAATTGTGGTTGCCTTTGTTTATTTGTTTTGGTTCATTTCCTAAGAAAATAAAACAAGATGTATACAGTAGAAAAGTACTTGGAAAGAGTTATAGAAAGACCTTATAAAACTATTTCAAAGCCTGATATAAGATTAGGTTTCTATTAAGTCTCCTTCTTAAAGACATGAAGTTTCACATTGTTCTTAGCATAATACTTTAAAATATTCATTAAGGTATTAATGCATATTAATAGCAGACACCTGTAATCCCAGCATTCTGGAAACTGAGGCAGGAGGTTCACAGTGAGTTCAAAATTAGCCTGGGCTACATAGTAAATTTGTTTATTTACTTTTTTTTGCGGTACTGGGGATTGAACTCAGGACCTTGTGCTTGCCAGGCAAGCACTTATTCCACTGAGCTATATCCCCAGCTACATAGTAAATTTGAAGTCAGCTGGGCTACATAGAAAGATCCAGTCTCAAAAACAGAACAAAACAAAAATAAATAAAATGGGCTATTCATTATTAATAATCAAATACTATTGACCAGTCCTTATTTTTTGTACTATTGGCTAACAATAATCAATTATCCATACCCTTTGCTTTCATACTAACTATAAATTCTCTTAATATTGGTTTCCCTGTTTTAGAAAATTTTATAACTGTGTATTCATTTGTTTTTTCTCAATAAAACTTACTGTGAAAATAGTACGCATTCGCATAAAAGCAATGAAAATATACAGATGGTGATTAACAGATTTGGAATCATACCTACAAAAAGCAGAAAGATTAAATTAATACTAAAAAAATCAACCTACTCAGGTAATTAAAAATTGACCTCTGAAGATGGGATGAGTAGGATGAAAAGAAACAAACAAGAATGAACTTCAGTGTGATATATATTTGCTATCCCGATTATGATGGTGTCACAGGTATATATCTATATCTATATCTATATCTATATCTATATCTATATCTATATCATCTATATCTATACACAATATTGCTAAATCACATCCCTAGAAATGTTGAGCATACACCCACTGTGCAGACAGTACTTCAATTTAATAAAACTTATTGAAGAGAGTACACAACACATGAGTAAGAGTTTACAAATTCAAGCAGTTTAGAAAATAACACACTTCGTAGGAAAATTGTCAGCGATTATTGACTGAGATTGTCACAGAGGAATCTATAGCAACTAAAAGCCAGACTGCCCTTGAACAATTATAAACAGATTAAGAAGAAAGACGATCTATTCATGTAAATTGGCCTATAGGTTTGCATTAAATAAAAAAGCAAGCAAAACATCTGGGCCCTGGATTATGCTAGCTGAGTTGACCCTTTGATCACAGGTTAGGAAAGGACATAAACAGAGAGGAATTTTCAAGTTATGCTGGAATTGAGCTAATTGACTAAGGGCCGGGAAAGAGTTAGTGCCTTTTAAATATTTACATACATGAAACTTCAAGGAAAAAATAGTGAATGAAGGCTGATTTTTCAATTTTGAAACCAATCTTTACACTAAAGAACAGTTAATCCAGTTTTTGCTTTTTCTCCTGTAATGTGGGAATAGAGTTTGAAAAGTTTTATTTTATTAAGTATTACTTGGAAAAGTTTTCACTAACTACTTGACTTAGTTATTAAAAGTTTTATTTTTTTCCTAGGAGAAAAAAATTCCCCAAACTTTCACCATTGTTGTTCTGTAAACAAGATGCAAATGCTCTGAAATTTTTTCTAATCAGACCCTTGTAAAGAAATACCCTTCAATGCTCAGCTTAACATGGGAGTTCCAAGTGAATCTGTAATGTAATCCCTTCGAAGAATGAAAGAGCAACCATATCTGTTTAGGAAAATAAACCAAAGAATTTCACTTTGTTTTGGGTTGACTTTTTTCATAAAAATACTGATTTATGTTACTGTCAGGTTTGAATGCATATAACACAACTTTCTCAGATTAAATCGAATTGATTTTCTATAACAATGTCAAGCATTCAATATATCACAGAAGCAGTGAGACTGTAATAAATAATTCTTTCAGAAAGGAAGTGATCCTTCTTTCCTTAAACATGTAGGTAAATATTGTTCCTTTTTGCTTGCTATTTATAGATACGGAAGTGTTAAGTCTCCGCTTTCACAGGGTACTTAGTCCCTCATCACCTACGAAACACTATGTTCTTTAATCTTGTTTTCTGCATTGCCTCTGAGACAATTTTTAAAACTAATTTAATTCTAAGCTCATAGATTCACATTTTAGAAGAAAGCAAAGGAAATATTCCTATTCCAGACGCTCTTGATAGGGATGATGAAGGAATGTGACCACTGCCATTCTTTTAAGCAGAGACCACTTTAAGTCCCTTTTCCCTGTTGTGTTTTACACCTGCTGCAGACGTATCCCCACGGGTTGCTAAGGCCCAGCAAGCACAGCTACACCTTACCATTTCCAAGCTGTTGACAACACATAACACCTTGTACCTTCTCAAACCCAGACCTGGACACATAGCAACGACTCCTTTGTGCTGACTCCTCCGCACCAGATCCCACTATGACATTTTCCCTTCACTTCCAACTTTCCCTTCCTTTTTATGCTAATAACACTGTAAGAGAGGTCGGGGCTTGTGGAGAGTTAGCTGGTCTGGTTTCTAGTGCCAGGGCGGCCCCTCTCAGGTTTGTTCTAAAGTAAGCCTGTCATCCTACTGAACTCGTCCCTCTGCTTCTTTAGCTTCTTGCCCTAGCAGACGGTAGTAAACACAGCCACTTTACTTTGTAGAAATAGCTAGGCACAATGAATGTCTTTGAATCCATTGATTATTCTCAGGATTATGACATAAAAGTAGTTTTCTCACCTCATTTCTTCTGTAAAGAAAGCTAAGGAGTTCTAGATTTATATCCCTGGATATAATCTCAGTGAATTTTGATACATTTCATGTGTTATTTTAGTAACAGTATTTCTTAATTGTTTCCTATTCCATATTTAAAGTAGATATGTAGAATACTGTGACATTCTATTTGCTAGTGGAGTCTGTATCCTACGTATCTACTTCTGCAAAAGGCCTGTACTATAATAAATGCGCCATTTTTTGCATTGATTACTTGTTTACTTTTCATCTTTTGTAAACATAATTGGCCAAGATAAAAGTTCAACTTAGCAGACATAGATTATAGAGTTTTAAAATAAACTTTATAAATATTTACAAAGTTATAGGCTACATTAACGATTTTTAAAAATTAGAAAACTTTTAAATATTAAGTGACAAGCCTAAGTACAAAGATAAAGCAGTTTTAGACACATGAAAAGGAAATACAAGACAAGGAGCAATTCAAGTTCTATCTTAATGATTAATGTGACATAAATAATGTATTGTATTATATCATCGCTATAAAATTGTGAATGATATTAATATTGTTGAGTTGTTACATGAACTGTAAGTGTTCGTACTGATTTGAAGTATGATCGTATGTACCTCACGATAATCTTATGAAAAATGCTACTACGTCCATTTTAGAGCTAGCGAGAATGAAATAGAAAGACATTAGGTCATGTGCCCTAGAAAATTACATGGAAATAAAATTGAATCCCAGACTCTGATACTAAGTCTTCTCATTTGGACCGCTATGGTGCTTCTGGGCACCCCTTTTATGGATTTAGATGGATGTCCAGGTATAGCAAGTTGACAGTATCTCTTCTTTTCCCTAGTTAATGTTTTTTTCATTTTCTCTTTTGTCGTCATCCTATTTGAAATGCTCATAGAGCAAGTGTACCTCCAAGTTACTCCCTTTATTGCCTGCATTTTAAATCTATATTATTATTTATTTAGCGTTAATATCACAATGCTTCCCCCTACTCCTTAACTTTTCAATCTTATAATATAGCATGTATACCTCTACACAGGTAAACAGCAACCTCTGAACTCTGGTGACACCCTTCACCTTCAGTTCTCCTCTCCCCAACACACACGCTAGGCTTCCACCTTCCATTATGTTTATATGACATTAAAAATAGAAACGTAGTAACAACAGGCATAGAGTGAAAAGGTAATTTCTGTTACAACTCGGTGTACTTATTGTTTTTAATTTTACTTTGCACCCACATTTTTCCTCCCACTTTAAATATGTTTTCCAGCTACATGTAATTTAACATTACAGTATTTGTCAAGATTGTATGAGTTTGTTGAACTTTACTGAATGGGCACTAAAGTATCCACTGACCTAGACTTAACTTTTCCCTAAGACCTTTTCTGCTCTGAATCCGAACTAGCAGTTTCAGTGTTAATGCATGTGACCCCTTTCTAAGATCACTGTCTGTACTTTGCAATTTTTTCTCCAGATAAAATTTCAATCATTTGAAGAATAATATAGTATTTTATGTTCTTTCAAAAAGAATACTAAAAGGTACAGAAGATGCATTTATTTTTGGTAAACATTTGTTATCAATCTATTTTCCTGAAGTGGGTCAAGAAAAAATAGTGATGACTTATTAACTATTATAACAGTGATAACATTTGAAAGTGAACTAAGGTTGCTGTTTTTCTCAGTAAGGTAACAAAAATTCCTGTGATCGGTGTAATGAATTGTCAATGGCCTTGCAAAAGTAATGAACAAACTGAAAGAAAATCATTTCAAATTATTTTTATACGTGTGCTTGGACTTTAATACCCACTACCAAAGTTAGAGTTATTTTACGTACCATAAGTAACAGTATGCAAGAAAGAAAATAAAGTACGTCATTGTCTAATTGATGACGTTAAGGGGGTTGGAGACCAGATAACTGCCTGAGCCATCTCAGGCGGGAAAGCTGATGACCTGTAAGGTGCCAGTCTTAGTTTAAGGTAGCAAAATATTTTGTCCAACCATTACCCGATATATGATGGTGCAACCACTATCTGATGCTCTAGCATCAAGAAAAGTTATAGCAGATATTTGGAATGTAATAATTTATTGACTGTATTTAAATGTGCCTTGCTTTTCCTTCTATAAACCAACAGAAATTAGTAATACAATTGTTTGATCAATCTTTCATATATGGTAGTCCAAGCAACTACTTTGAAGATAACAATATGTAGTATAACAACCATTGTTAGTTTCCTATTGTCCTGTTTTGAAATTCTGTACCATTTTTACTGTTTTCGTTGTCTTGTTTTTGTTTTTGGATATATTTATTCTTTTTAAATTAAAAACATTTAAAAAGTAAAAGTAAAATTAAATGTGCTTTGTTAGAAACCAATCACTTCATAACAGAGCACATCAGGTTCAAACAAGGAAATGGAAAGTTATTGTTAATTCCATTGGATTTACTATCTGGGTGCAGAAGTACAAGTCACCGTAGAGTCTCATTAACTCAGAGGTCGATCCTAAATGTTGACATGAACTTGAAAGAGCAACTTCAAGAAAAAAGAAGTGCAGACCTCATTTTTCTCAACAAAATTTTAGATGTGTGTAATGTTCCTGTCTAAAATGGATAGATTCATTATATCTTTCTATCTATTAAATTAGAGGAAAGGAAATGGCCGAAGTCACAGGAGTCTTAAAATAAACATAAGAAACCCATTTTATTTATATAAAAATGTGATACCAGGGTAAGACTGTTGTTGCAATTTCTTTTTTTTTTTTTTTTTTTTTGCGGTACTGGGGATCGAACTCAGGACCCTGCGCTTGCTAGGCAAGCGCTTGTTCCACTGAGCTATATCCCCAGCCCTGTTGTTGCAATTTCTCATGGATTCTCTAGGAAGAGAAAGATCATTATAGTCCTAATTTTTACATCTTACTGGAAAGGTCTAATGGTAAAATGATATTCAAAGTGTCCATTAAGCTGTTATTGTTAAACCAATAAAGCACTCTGTAGCTACCTTTTACCCACTTAAACTCCAGTTTTGGAAACAGCAATTGAGTAACTTCTTAAATGCCTAAGACACTACACATACTTCTTGTGATAAAATTGCATACTTACACGTTCTTTTTAAAATAAGTGTAATGCACCAGGGACATAGCTCAGGGGCACAGCATCTGCCTGGCAAGTGTAAGGCCCTGAGTTCGATTTCCTCTACCAAAAGAAAAATAAGTGTAGTATATGAGAAAAAAAGGAAAAAGCCCTTTCAATATTTGTAAATAACAATTCAAAAGCTCTAAGTTTTCAACTTCATGAGATTAAAATAAATTCCTCGAAATCAGATGGTTGGCAAAAGTTGGTCAGTGATTGTCTGCAGTGATGGGCAGTTTTTCTGGGGGATGATAAAGAATGTTTTCAAAAGGGAAGTAAAGGATATGTGATTATAGTGGCACACCTCTGTGAACAAACTATAAAGTATTAAATTATAATTTAAATGGGAGACTAATGCCCAAGGCACAAAGATCCCTACAGGGTGATCATCTTCCGGCTGGAACAGAAGACCTCGTACCAAGGGAAACTCGTGAGCAAATGCAAAAGTATAGTTGGTGAAGAGGCAGAAAATGTGAACTGTCATAGACTCACCGGGAAAACATAAGGTAGATTTCAGAATGTTATCTGACTAGCATTTACTCTCATTTATATTAACAATGATATCTTTAATGTGGCTTGATTCCCTGCCTATCAATAGCCCCCAAATACTTGCATTTTTCATGTAAAAATTAAAAATCTATAAAGTTTGGGTTTATATTTCACTTAAGGTCACAAAGTAATTCACAGAATAAATGAGCATGTGTGGGGTGGGTTTATATAAAAAGAATGTAAGAGAAATAGCACTTACCAAGATTCTCAGGATTTTAATAATTTTTCTTATGAGGTATTTCGGGCTTAATGTAATATCAGCTACTTTAGAGCAGTGTAGAATAAAGCATGCTACAGATGACAATTAAGAATCAGCAGGACTCAAGAGCTTTTATGCCATTTTGCATTTTATGTGTTTACAAAGCTGCAACCTATTGGCATTTAATTCCATATTTACTGTCTCTTGCGTCTCATTGCACAGTAGGATGTGGAATGAGCAATAAACGCGCTGTCATAAGTACTGTACTGAATGGAAATTTAATTAAATCACAAGTTTTAAAACATTTCCTTTCTGTGTCACCCTTGAGTTTGACATCTTCAACTCATATATTCATTTTATCAATTTATCCACTTTGAGTTACAAAAATATACTAAAGCAATTTGATATAATATTAAAGCTTTGGGAGAATAAAAGGCCTATTCTGAATCTATTAGTATATTAGAAACTGTTATTTAATCTTGCTGACTTTTAATGTTGGGTAAATACACAATTTAATATGCTAACTAACTAGCCTTATAAGCATGGAGACATTGTGTGAAAGAATATGAAAGAAATGATATCAATACTTCATTTAAATTTAATTCTGTACATGCATACTTTTAATTCTTACAAGAACATACATAATTAAATTATGTTTTCTATTGTCTTAAGAAGAAATTAGTTTTTATATTGGCAATCCATAATGTAATTTATATTCTTGGCAGTGACTCACTTCTTAAAAGTGAATAAAATAAAGATCCTGATTCACCTAGAATTGCATGAGTGAAATCAAATTATAACTATGGGAAATGTCTTTTTTGTGGCATTTTAGAACTATCCGGGTGTAAAAAGGAGAAGGGGAAGGGGAAAGGAAAATTCTTGCAATTTCCTGGTTTTGAAATACAGTATGTAAGATTGCATTTCATGATACAGATAATAAATGATGTGACACAGAGCAAGAGCTCAAATATAAGGAATTTGTAGCAAAAAGAGAATGATTCATAATTATTCTAGTTATCAAAATCTAAACAGACACTCACATGCTGAAAGCACTTATTACAGATGAGATAAGGAAGAAGCTGAGTTTAAGAAATTCAACTCTAGGCCTGCGGATATAGCTGAGTGGCACAAGCACCTGCCTGGCAAGTACAAGCTCCTGAGTTCAATTCCTGATAGCAAAACAGAAAAAAAAAAAAAAAAAAAAAAAAAAAAAAAAAAAAAAAAAAAAAAAAAAAAAAAAAAAAAAAAAAAAAAAAAAAAAAAAAAAAAAACAGAAATAAGAAATTCAACCCTAGCAAGACGAGGAATAGATCTTTTATTTAAATTAGTTCCAAATCAGACATATATATATATATATATATATATATATATATATATATATACACACACACACACACACACACACACACACATATATGATTTTAATACTTATTTTGTGATTAATTTTGATAAATTACAACTTAGGAAAGTATGGACATATAGAGCAAGACAATTAGAATTCTAAATTAGTTTTGTGTCTTTGGGCAATTTCCCAAACATCTGGCTTAGACTGTAGCCAACTGAGGTTGGAAAATACTAATGGAAAGTTCATAACATGAACAACTCAAATGTTTCGAAGTGCATACTGTTCCGAGTCCTCTGAAAATTTTTCCCTGTGCATGGCTCAGATGCGGTGCGTCCCTGGTGAGACATGGTGAGTCCCTTTGTATGGCATGACCACACTGTGCACACCGCCCACCTTTCACTCAAGACATAGCTACTGCAGTTGTAGACTGACCTTCATATCACAGTGCGCATGCTCACTTAACCCTCACCTTTTTTTTTTTTTTTTTTGTGGTACTGGGGATCAAACGCATGACCTTGCGCTTGCCAGTCAGGCGATTATTCCACTGAGCTATACCCCCCCCCAGCCCTTCACTTTTTTAAATAATGCTCCAAAGCACAAAAGTAGCGATACTGGCAGGGAAATATGCCAAGGAGGAGCCCAAATGAAAACGTGAAAGTCCTCAAGTAAACAAGGAGGGAAAATGTTTACATTTTGATATTTGATACCATATTTAAAATTTACAGAAAAAATACTTTGAAACATGTTCATCAAATTCATGATGAATCTCCCATGTGAAAATGAATTCATAGTAATGACTAATAGTTTAGTACCGGGGTCCAAAATTTACTTCAGGCATCATATTGGAGTAGGACACCTAGATCTTTATGTGTTAAATTAATAAACTGCTTTTGCCATTTCTGTAGAATACTACCAGGTAACCAAAATACCTGTGGGGTCTTCCTGACACCTAACGGGTCAATGTCTGCTCAGGTTGACTAGGAAGTCAGAAGACTGCTAACTCAAAGAAGTCCAAACTTCTTGAAGTTAGCATGTTTTGCCAACTAGCTCAGAGCTGGACCTTTTGGGGGAAAACAAGGAAAGCTCCCCAGGGGAAAATCAGATAAAGGTTAATTATTCAGCCAAACTGTTCTCATGCCTTGCTTGCCCGCCTTGCTACGTAAGACAAACATCTGTGCTCAGCAGGACTCTATGCCTTTGTTGGTGCTTAATAAATCTGGGGATTTGAGTCAGTTTGGGGCTGCACTTCACCCTGATGATGGTCCTGGACCCCCAACAAAGGCAATCTCTGTGTCTCACATCATCACTCATCTCTGTCACGATTTGCTGGCCCAAACCTGGCAAATACCAGTTTGCATAAGATTCTTCATAGCTTCTTTTAAAGTCAAAGAAGTCACTGAGATGTTCTAGTCTATTTTTAATCTCAAAATACCATAGGTCACCTTCTTCTGTTAGCAAAATTAAGGCAATTATCATTCAAGTGCTATTCTGTGTCAGACTTTTTAGATTGTCTCTACCCTATATGAGTATCCAAAATGCAGACCAAACTATGTGTTCACCAATTAGGAATAATAAGAGGACACACTCCAGACAGTTGAAGCTAAAATTTTAAAGCTTCTGAGTATTCACAGAACACATTTTCCCTAATCATTCTTCTGCTTAATTAGTTCACTTCGCTACTCTGAGAGTAAATGAAAACTTGATGTAAAATAATTATAATTATGTAGAAATCTCTTAGAAGCATCCCAGCTTAAAAAAGAGGTAATTCCATCCTTGGAATGTAATAAAATCAAATGTATTTGAACACTTTTTGTTTTGATGTTTTGAGACAAGGTCTTGCTATGTAGTGCAGGCTAGCCTTGAAGTCATTTATGCGGCCCAGGCTAGCCTCAAACTTGTGGTGATGCTCTTACCTCATCCTCCACAGTGATGGTATTACATGTGTGTCCCATGACGCCAAGTATATTGGAATATTTTAATCAATTATCTTGTTCATTTTTTCTGTAGAAATTTTCATATCCTACAGTTTTAAAGAAGATTATTTTAAAAGAAATATATGATATTTAATTTGATTTCTATGTGTGAACAGATATATAAAAAAATATCTTTGGCAACACACTCTCATATATGTGTTGCAACAAAAATAAAATAAAGTATATAAGCATATGAAAACATAAGTTACTACCAAAAATTTCATGCATACTCAAGTGATTTTCAATTCTTTCAACTCTTATCATTTGAGAATATATGTTTTGTGTTATTAGCTAATATATCATATTAAGCACAACTGATATATATATCACCTAAAATATAGCAAAAATAAATATATAATATATAAATGAAAACTAGAGATGAATAAATAAAAAGATGTGATAGAAAAAGATCAAAGGAACAAATTTATGACTGTAATTAATTTCCTGTTCATACTCCAACCCTAACTGGATGCTTGGGGCGCACAAAAGATAGAGAACTGCAGTGCTACTTAGGACATCCTCTACCATTTTTAGGAAGCTCTCAAATTATTGGGAAAGTCGGAAATGAAAATGAAACTTCATATTTGTTAGTTCTAAAGCTTCTTTGTTCAAATGCTGGAAAGCCTTTACATCAACTGCTACGTAAATTAAAGTCAGCTTGAACACATAGACTTTGTAGATCAGTTATGCCTACGTAGAATTTTATAAATCATTTCCCTTACAAGTCCTCAATTTTTTTTTTTTTTTTCGGTACTGGGGATCAAACTCAGGACGCTGCGCTTGCTAGGCAAGCGCTTATTCCACTGAGCTATATCCCCAGCCCTATGTCCTCAAAATTTAAAGAACTAAGATATTTTAGAATAATATTACAAGTTCTCTGTTCTTCTAAAACTACAACTTTTGCTAACTTTTTTTTTTTTGAACTGGGAATCGAACACAGGACCTTGAGCCAGCCAGGTGGGCTCCAGGCTGCTGAGCTATATCCCGGGGACCTGTGTTAACTTTTAAAGTGTGATATTTATAAATTTATTCATGGATGACATTTTACACAAATCAGATGCACAGCTTCTTTATAAACGTAAATGTATCAATAAAAGTAACACTTTGTTCTACTAGTCTTAGTTTAAAATATTCAATAAAGAACCCTTAATTATCAAAACCAAGTGCTGTTTCTCTATACTGATACTCTATACCAGGGAAATTTTGTCAGATATACTGGAATAAATGCAATAAATATTTCTAAACATTGCATGCACTAAATTATTTTTATGTAGCCAATAACAAGGCCATCATTCTGCACTATATATATATATATATATATATATATAATATATATATATATATATGCTACTGTGTTTATATTTCAGCAATGAAGTAGAATAAATCAGCCAGAGTTAAAATAGGAACAAAAACTTGAATTTTTCATTGCAGAATATGTGTTCACAGCTGTTTCAAATGCATTATTCACAAAAACTTAACTCTTGCAGGATGAAATTAGCGAGATTAAATCAAATCAGTAAAACCTCATAGATTTCAAATTTCACTCCGTTATGTTGACACAGAACTTTGAATATAGGCATCTTCAGCAACTTCAAATAACAGCTACAGTAATAATATTTACTCAAGTGAGCACTCGTTATGTGTTATCTTATTAAATCTCTATAGCAAGACTACAAAATATATATTTTAGAAAAGGAACAGCTGAGGTTTGCAAAGATCAAACAATTTGCTTAAGCTCAGCAGTTTCATCAGAGGCAAGGCTAAAATAATTTTCCTAGATCCCTGTGAACATTAAATGTATGCTTTTAAACACAGTATTCAACTTATGAAACATTGTATTTAAGTACTGACAGTATAACTTATCTATTCTCCATACACAGTCATGAGTACAGCCTTATGCCAGTCAGTGTTTTAACAGAGAAAGAGAGAACACAATACACACAAATGTATAAGAGTTCCTGAGCTGATATCATGAAATCTCTTAACTAAAATTCTCAAGTTAGCATAATCAACCATCACAAGCCTATGCTTTATTGATGTGAAAATCTGCAGTTTTCCAAGTGTTACTTGTTACTTTTGAAGCCTGGGATAGTTACTCTGCTATGGATTTTCTATTTATGGAAAACAAAACATAAAAAAAGAACAATACATAGTATTACAATTCAAAAGTGATTTGGAGTTACATGAGTAGGATATCTCACTATATTGTCTAAATTTTTAGATTTTGTTTTAAAAATTTGGCAGTACATTCTAATTAGAAAAATAGCAATAGTTTATTCTTCAATTTCTATTTTTTGAATTGATAAGCATGTATTAATAGTTCATATTAATGGGGTTCACTGTGATATTTTTATACTTGCATTCAACATGCACTGATTAAACTTAGCCTTCTTTTATTCATACCTTCCATTTTCCCTAACTTTATTAGTGATTATTTTTCATTTAGGTGAATTTATATTATTTTAGCCTCCATATGGAAGAGCAAATGCTACTGTTATATTTCACTTACCATATTTTATTTTAAGAATAAAGGAAGAAAACATATTAACAAACAGACATCCATTTACAAAATAGCATAAGAACAATACAAACAATACAGAGTTAGAGACAAAGTGGTAGGAAATTAACAATGGTTGTTGTATTACTACTGATATCCTCAAAGTAGTTTCTCGGGAAAACAAATAGAGACATGAATAATGATCAAACCAGTAATCATTAACTGTTCCTTTTAGTAAGGCAATAGAAGACAGTAGGACAGCTGTTAGCTGTCCTGTGTGTGTGTGTGTGTGTGTGTGTGTGTGTGTGTGTGTGTGTGTATAGATAGATAGATAGATGCATAATTTCCCCTTCTTTCCCCTCCCCTTTCCCATAACCCAATTGCCCCTTATTTAGAGAATTTTCCTTTCATTTCACGATGTATATCATACCTCCTAGTTTTTATTCACTCTTTCCGGTTCTTATACTAGTGAGATAATATGTTGTTTACACATTGAGGTGATTTTTCTCATTTAGGTGAATTTATATTTATTTCAACCTCCATATGGAAGAGCAAATACATGCTACTGTTATATTTCACTTACCATATTTTTTATTTTATTTTAAGAATAAAGGAAGAAAACATTAACAAAAAAATTTTCATTTTTTCTTGTTTATTTCACTTGAGTATGGTCTTTAGTTGTGATCATTTACTTATGAAAGCCTCAAATTTATTTTTCTTTATAGCTGAGTAATACTTCATTATATAAAAGTACAATTTTTTTATCCATTCCTCAGTGGATGGACATTTGGACTGCTTCCACAATATAGCAATTAGAAATTGTGCCGCCATAAACATGGGTGCACATATATCACTGTGATATGATGTTTTCAGATCTTCTGGGAAAATATCCAGAAGGGGAATAGCTGGCTTGCATGGGACCTCTAGACTTAGTTTGCTGAGGAATCACCAAACTGATTTCCATAGTGATTTCAAGTCTGCAGTGGACCAGCAATGGAAAAGAGTCCCTATTTCTCCACAGCCTCACAAGCATTTGTTGCTTTTGGTTGATTTCTTAATGGTAGCCATTCATAATGGGATGAGGTAAAATCTCAGTGTTGTTTTAATTTACATTTCTTGAATGACTAAAGATGTTGAACTTTTTTTCATGTATTTATTTGCCACTTGTATTTCGTTATCTGAGAAATGTGTATTCATCTCAGATGCCCATTTTTGGATTAGGTCTTTGAGTTTGGAGGGGCTTATGTTTATTAATTCTTTATATATTCTACATATAAGACCTCTGTCTGAAGGACAGTAAGCTAAAATTTTTCCCCACTTGTGGGCTTTCTTTTTACTCTGATGGTGATTTCTTAAGATAAGCAGAAACTTTTCAGTAGGATGAGATCCCAGTTGTTGATTCTTTGGAGTATTTCATGGGCAGTTTGATTTTTGTTCATGAACTATCTGCCTACCCCTATGTCTTCAAGGTTTTTACCTACTTTCTCTTCCAATAGGTTTAGTGTTTCTGTTTTAATGTTGAGATCTGTGATCCGTTTTGACCTGAGTTGGTGTGTGGTGATAGATAAGTCTATTTTCAGTCTTTGGCAAGTGGCAAACCAGTTTCTCCAGCACCATTTATTAAAGAGGCATTTGTTCTTCCAGTGAGTTTATCTGGCCCCTTTATCAAAGATTAGATGGTTGAGTGTGTTTGTGGTTGTGGCTGTGTGTTTGAGTCTGTTCCACTGTTTTTCTACTCTGTTTTTTAGCCAATACCATGTTGATTTTATTACAATAGCTTCATAGCATAATTTCAGGTCAGGGATTGTGATTCCACCTGACTTGTCCTTGTTGCCCAGGATTCCTTTTGCTATTCTGGGTCTCTTCTGGTTTCAGATGAATTTAAGGAATGTTTTCTCTAGATCTGTGAGGTTGCTAATGGTAGTTTAATGGGAGTTGCATTGAATCTGTACAACAATTTTGGTAGTATGGCCATTTTCACAATGTTGGTTCTTCCTATCCATGAGAAAGGAATATTTTTCCATTTATTGATACTCTCTTCCATCTTTGTTTTTTGAAGTATTGTAGTTTTCGTTTAATAGATCTTTTGCTTCTTTTGTTAGATTGATTCCTAAATATTTCAATTTCTTGGATGCTATTATGAAAGGTATTGTTTCCTTAATTTCTCTTTCAGTCTGTCTGTTATTTGTGTATAGGAGTGCTATTGATGTTTGGGTGTTGACTTTGTATCCAGCTACACTGATGAATTTGTCAATTTATTCAAGGAGTTTTCTTGTGGAGTTTTTAGGATATTCCATGTAAAGTATCATGTCATCTACAAATAGTGATGGTTTTACTTCTTCCTTTCCTATCCTTATTCCTTTTATTTCTCTCACTTATCTAATTGCTCTGGCTAATGCTCCTAGCACTATGTTGAACAGGAGTGGTGACAGTGGAAATCCTTGTTCCTGATTTTAAAGTGAAAGCTTTCATTGTTTTATCCATTTAGTATGATGTTGGCTGATGGTTTGTCATAGATGGCTTTGATCAGGTTGAGGTAAAGGCCATCTACTCCTATTTTCTGTAGAGTTTTATCATGAGTGCATGTTGGACTTTGTCAAAAGCTTTTTCTGCATCTATTGAGAAGATCATATGGTTTTATTTGTTTTTGGTTCTATTGATATGGTATATAACACTAATAGATTTGCAAATATTAAACCATCCCTGCATTCCTGGAATAAATCTCCCTTGGTTGTGGTGTATGATTCTCTTAATGTTTTGCTACATTCTATTTGCTAGTATTTTATTAATTATCTTTGCATCTATATTCATTAGGGATATTGGGCTGTAGTACTCTGTCTTGGTTTGGTCTTTCTCAGGTTTCGGTATCATTATAATACTTGACTCCAGAAATGAGTTGGGGAGAATTGCTTCCTTTTCAATATCATTGAAGAGTTTGAGGAGTACTGTTACTAATTTTCCTCTGATTTTCTTATAAAATTCTGCTGTGAATCCATCAGGACCTGCGCTTTTCTTTGTCAGTAAGTTTTTAATCACATTTTCAATCTCATTAATTAATATTGAGTTGTTCAGGATTTTTATAACTTCTTCACTTAACCTTGGTAATTCGTACATATCTAGGAATCTGTCCATTTCTTCTGAGTTTTCTATCCTATGGGAGTAAAGATCTTCAAAGTAGGCATTAATGATCTTCTGAATTTCATAGAATCTGTACTAATTTTATGCTTTTCATTCCTTATTGCATGAATTTGAGTTCTTTCTTTTTTTGATAAGGTTGGCTAGGAGTTTATCAATTTCATTTATTCTTTCTAAGAACCAAGTCTTTGATTCATTTATTTTTTGTAGGGTTTTCTTCATTTTAATTACATTAATTTCTGCCCTGATCTTTATAATCTCCTCCCTGCTTTGGACTTTGGGCTTGACTTGTTCTTCTTTTTCTAAAAGTTTGAGGTTCAGCATTAGGATATTTATTTGTTCTCTTTCTGTTTTCCTTATGTGTGAGAGTTCACTGCTATAAATATCCCTGTGAGGACTGCTTTCATTGCATCCCACAGATTCCAGTAAGTTGTATCTATATTTTCATTTGTTTGTAGGTATTTTTAAGTTCTTCTTCAATTTCTTCTGTTACCCTTTGGTTGTTCAGGTGGTTGTTGTTTAATTTCCAGGTGTTAATGGAGTTTTTGGAGTTCATTTTATCATTAATTTCCAATTCCATTGCAATTTGGCCAGATAATATGCATGGGATAATTTCAATTCTTTTACATTTAGGTACGTATTCTCTATGGGCTAGAATGTGCTCTATTTTACAGAAAGTCCCATGTACAGCTGACAAAAATGTATATTCTGATGTTGTGGGATGGAAGACTCTGTATAGATCTACTAAGTCCATTTGTTTGCAGCTTTGTTTCAGATTTGTTATTTCTTTACTGTTTTGTTTGTCCAGTTGATCTATGGCTTTGTGTCAAAGGGGTGTTGAGGTCCCCTATTATGATACTGCTATTGATTATATGGTTTTTCATGTCTGTTAAGGTTTGTCTTACGTAGTTTGGTGCTCTGATGTTTGTTGCATATATCTTTAGGATTTTTATGTCCTCCTTCTTCAGTTTTCACCTAACAAGTATGTAGCAATCTTCTTTATGTCTTTCCACTGTCCTCGGTTTGAAGTTTATATTGACTGCAAACATAATAGCTACTCCTGCTTTTTTCTGAGTTCCTGTTGGTTGGAGGATTGTTTTCCATCCTTGAGTTTCAGTCTATGGATTTTCTTTTGAGGAAAATATGTTTCCTGTATAGAGCATATCATTGGATTTTCTTTCTTAGTCCATTCTGCCAGTCTATTTCTTTTGACTGGTGAATCGAGCCCATTTACATTTATAGTTATACCTGACATGTGGTGACTAATCATTGTCATGTTATTTACTTGCTGTTGGTTTCCTACATTTTGCACCTGTTTACTTGTTTGCTCTTCGTGAGGGTTCCTTTCTATTGTTCTTGAGATTGTGTTCATTTTCTTCTCTGTGTAAAATGTCTTTTAGTGCTTTTTTTTTTCTTCTTCTTTCTTTTAGTGCTTTTTGTAAGGATGGTTTGGCACTCATGAAGAGTTGTTCTTTGTCATGGAAATATTTTATCTCTCCATTAAACTTGAAGGATAGTTTAGCAGGATACATCAATCTTGGTTGGAAGCCGTTCTGTGTTATAACCTGTAATATTTCACTCCAAGCCCTTCTTGATGGGATGGTTTGTGTTGAGAAGTCTGCCATGATTTTGATGGGCTTTCCCTTATAGGACATGATCTATTTCTTTTCTCTAGCAGATTTTAATATTCTGTTCTTTCACTGGAGATTTGGGATCTTGATTATTATATGCCTGAGTTTAGTTTTATTATGGTTATGACTAGAAGGTGTTCTCTATGCATCGTTTAGTTGTATCTCAGATTCTGTTTCCATGCTTGGGAAATTTTCTGCTATTATTTCTGTGAATATTCTTTTTATGTCATTTGTGTCGCGCCCTGCTATTCCATTGACTCTGATTACTCAGATATTATTTGTCTTTGCCTCACCTTGCAGCTGTTGAATTGATTTTTCCTGGATCCTTGTTGATTGTTAGAGAATCTTACTTTCATGATCACTAGCTGCTATGCTGTCTTTGAGATGTGAAATTCTATGTTCAGCTTCTTTCAGGCAGTTTTGCAAGCTTCAGTGGAAGTTTTGATTTCCTGGAAATCTCTTTGAGTCTGTTTAATGCATTTTAATTCATTTCTATATTGCTCCTGCAAAGTTTCCATCCATTGCCTATGTTCCTCTATTTTTTTTATCTGTTTCTACTCTAGATGTGTGGAGCATTTCTTTCATTATTATTGTCATTTCACTTTTTGCCTGAGAGATTATGTCTGACCTGATCTCTTCTGTGGCCTGATGGAGTTGTTTCTTTACTTCTGCCGCAGTGATTTCAGCATTTTCAGATGTGTGTTTACCAAGATCTATGTCAGCGTCTCCAAGACTTCTTCTGAGTAGGGTGCAGTTCTCAGATTGCGTTTTAGCTCTTTGTCTTGTATCTTTGAAGCCAGAGGCAGGACGCTCAAGTCTCCCTCTTCTCTGGCAGTTCAGCAGAGGTTGCTAGTGGCCCTAGGTTTCCTCATGGGCAGGCCTGTCCTTCAGTGTCCACTGAGATGCGCTGCTTGGGCTGGGGTTTTCCAGTGCATGGTGAACCATGGTGAACTGTACCTAGTTCTCTCAGGTCTCAGACACAAACTGTGATGTCAGTTGATGGCTCCTGGTTTGCTCCAGTGGCCTCTCACAGTTCAGGAGATGTGTATGACCCAGAGTCTATTTGCACTGGTAGTGAAATCCCAGGTCAGTGGTCCTGTGACCCAGGCAGTTCAAGATACAGGCAAAACCCAGGCATGAATTGCAGGGCCAGCAATTGGTGGACCACCTGATTCTATGTCTCCAGTCAGTTCAAGACATGCGTAGGATCCAGACACAGGTCACACCAACAGTGATCATAGACTGCCTGTGTGTGCAACCACCAGGAGGGCAGAGTGCAAGTGAAGCCCAAACGAGAACCATTTTCTCAGCAATTCCTCCAGCATCCGCACTCAAACATCACTCAATGCTGTGCACGTGCAGGGAGCTACTTGCAAACTCAGGTGAGAGCAATTCATAAGGCTTCTGAGTGCAGATCTCCTGTTGCACCAAGCACATGGAGAGTAGAGACTCAGACTATAATGATGGCAGGGTCCTGGGTTGCACACTCTGTCTCCAGGAAATAGACGTAAAATAACCTGGTTCTCTCAGCAGTGTTCAACTTGGAACCTTGCTGTTAGCGGGTCTCAGCCTGCCTGATTCTGCTTGTCTCGTCAGTTCACTTCTCGCAGAGAAGCCAGGGGTGGGCCGCATCAACAGCGATACCAGTCTCTGTGTGCTACT
This sequence comes from Dinomys branickii, assembly GCA_004027595.1. NCBI lineage: Eukaryota > Metazoa > Chordata > Mammalia > Rodentia > Dinomyidae > Dinomys > Dinomys branickii. The sequence goes on from PVLD010002298.1 coordinate 135,949, forward strand.
ACCTGGAGGGCGGGTCGTAAGTGAAGCCCAGACCTGAACTGCAGTCTCAGCGGCTCATGGAGTGCCCGAACCCAAACCTCACTCAGCGCTGGGCACGCGCAGGGATGGCCCACGCAGGAACTCAGGTGAGGTCAGTTCAAGAGGCTTCTAACTGTGGATCTCCTGTCTCCACCAGGCACACGGAGTGCAAAGACCTCACTTACCACATTATCTTCTAGTAAAATCCATTTTACTGCAAATGAGAGGATTTATTCTTCTTTATGGGTGACTAATATTCCTCCAAATAAATACCAAACATTTTTTACCCATTATTCAATTGATGGGCACCTACAATGACTTCATATCAAAGCTCTTAAATGGTGCTGGAACAAATACGAGGCTGCAGGTATTCTTCGGGATGTTGACTTCATTCTTCATACACTTACCCCAAAGTGGGAGAGCTGGATCATATGGTTGATATATTTTTAGTTTCACAAAAAACCTCCATACGGCTCTCCATATGGCTGCACTAATTTACATTCCCGCCAACACTGTACTAAAGTTCCATTTTCTCTGCTTTCTCCCCAGCTGAACTAAGTGTTCATGCAATTACTTTTTAAGAAGGCATAAAAATATTAAAGGCAGGGCCAGGGATACAGGGATATAGCTCAGCAGCACAACTCCTCCCTGGCAAGCTCAAGGTCCTGAGTTTGATTCTTGGTACAAAAAAAATCCCAGAAATATTAAAGGCAAAACTCAGTTAGAGAATGGAAATATATATATATTTCCAGCTCATCCTAAAGATGTTAATTTTATAATACTTCATGATTTTTTTCTTAATTTCTTGCAGATTATACTTTTGACTCCTATTTTAAGAGTGTTGTTCTTGCCCTGAGTAATGTGTAATATTAAAATGGGCATTGTTTTTTAAGGATCAAAGACTTAATATGCCATAATATGCAAATTGACAGATAATAATTATACACAAAGTTGAAAAAATTACCCACATAAATTCGCAGAAATCTTGTGTTCCTGATAATACTATGAATGATAATTTCAAAAATTCTTCATGTTTTCCTTATGATCATCTCCTTGACATGAACAGTGATAATATTTTGCAGCTCCCACGTTTTCTTTCCTGTTATATTGACCTCCATTCATTTCTACTCCATCAGTTATCTTTTTTTCTAAGCATTTTTCTTAATTAATCCATACTGCAGAAAGATTTAATAAGTTTTCCATTGATTAAATTCACTAAAATCAATACTTTAATAATTATATTATACTGACTTTGCCAATTTAAATTTCATTTAAATTTATGAATCTATATTAGCTCCTAATTTTTTAAACTATTAAACAGTGAAAGCAAATGTCACCTTGCAAAAATGGACTGCATTAAAATCGCATACAAAAAATTCAATTCATTCTCGAAGTTTCCGCAAGGATTATGATAAAACATGTTGTGCAGCTCAGATGAAATCTAACAACTATACACCAAGGAATATTTATATAATTTAGGTAAATATATTTATCGCGTTTTAAGGGCAGAAGTTAGGTGGAGTATCTGTGGAAACAGATACCATTGAGCTAATTCTGAGTTACTTTTAACAATACATGTTTTGGCCACTGTGCTCTCTATTTTGGAAATGTCTCTCAGCCTGTAGAATGCACTTATTTTCCGATGGTCAGTTGCTCTGAACTCACTCTTCAGAGCATCTTTGTTTCTTCTCATATTGTTAATGAATATAAAACCTCACTGCAGTGTTCATCTACCTTGATCAATTCTTTGTTCAGAACAGAAAGAATCCATAAGCCACCTTTAGAAGAAAACTCCAATGCCCCCTAACATGGTAACATATTTCAGCACATTGGCAAGGGACAGATATTCAGATAATTTAGAAACATGCCCAGTAGCCTGAGCAGAACACCGAAACACCCAGGAAGGGTCAACTCAAGTCAGTGTCCTAAAATGAGCCATGGGAATCACCATGAACAACCCCCAACATATCTCAAGAATCTAGACATTAGCGTGTATCCTTGAACACTGAGAACAATGTGACCCCCCTAATCTGAAAGAGGAACAGTTTATCCACTATTACAATATAGTTTGGCATCAGTTTGATCTAGGGAATGGTGAGAGCTGGAAACAGCATTGCAGTTTAAATTACAATACTATTTTTCGGGCTGGGGATATAGCTCAGTGGAATAAGCGCTTGCCTAGCAAGCGCAGGGTCTTGAGTTTGATCCCCAGTACCGCAAAAAAAAAAAAAAAAAAAATACTAGTTTTCATGAGCTCACTTCTGCAAAGGGCAAGAAAGATGGAGTGAAACCCCTCATGTTTAGGTTTGCATGGACCTTTATCTCTGGAAAGACCCTAAATCATGGTATTTAACGTGGTCTCAGAGAAAGATGGGGTTTACATCATTGGTGATTCTCTTCTCAGATCTCCATCTGTCTCTCCATGTCACAGAGGTCTCTCCTATCTGTTCAATACAGCCAAGCACACTGGCAGATCTCCTTGACATCCCCTCTCCCTTATTGCCCTCAGTGACTCATTCCTCCTCTCTTCAAGTGGCTCAGGAGCTGCACCAGTGCCGCCTGCCACGGAGGCCTTCAGTATCCCTCGGGCCCTCATCATGTGCCTCAGACAGCTTTACACCTTGCAGGATAAACTCAAAGTGTTATTTCTTACTTCTTTCACTCATTACTTGTTCTGTCCCTGAAAGTGATCCCAGGAACAGAGGAGGTAAGTATTTGAGTTTACATTCATTTTTGCATACAGCCAATAAGGCAAAGAATGACTAGTCTGACTTTCAGGAGTTTCTTAGGAGGTTTGCAGATGGATTTCAAACTTTAAGTCTTCTTTTTGTCCCGTTAGGGGGAGATGTCTAGTTCCTTTGGTCCACTTGTACCTCAAATGAAAAACAAAAAATGCTAGAAGATGCTCAGGGATATACAGATAAATAATATGTTCTAAGAAGCGAAAGAATTGACCCCAGAGAGGTTTTTATTCCATTAATACAACCAATTTGATTCTCTAATACTAACAATGGCTGAACATAGTGTCTGATATATTAGCTGCTCTTATTATGGAAATGAAAATACTCATTAAGAAATCTGTTAATTATGCTAATGTTTAAGGGGTCATACAGGACAAAGAGAAAATCCAATTGTTTTCCATAGCCAATTAGAAGAAGCTTTTTGTAAATATTCAAACCTAGACCCATCTCCTAGAGAGGAACAGGCATTGATGGGACATCATTTCATTTATTGACCAATCCCAGATATTCATTTCAAATTACAAAACTTCAGATGGGTTCCCAGACACTTACAATGCAATTCCTGGACAATGCCTTTTCTGTGTCCGACAGTTGGGACCTAGAGCTATATTTACTAAGCAGGGATGGAATTATGGCTGTAACATTAGGCAAGACTTCAAGCAAACCCAACTCAATTAAGGGAACCCCAAGGACTGTTGAGGAAAAGTTTCTATTTTACATGCAAAAAGACTAGACACTGTGCTTCTGACTGTCCAAAACCAGCATTCAGGGCCTCCTCCAAGTGCAGGAAGACTGATATAACTGATTCGTGGAACTGGGGGATTAATTGTCTCCACTCTCAGAGAGGATAAAGGCCAGCCAATATCCTTATCTACTGCTCTGATGACAGAAGGGTCCAAAGGCAACCTGCTGTACTCCTGGCCATGGATATTACCTTCTCCTATGAGGAACCTTGGGCAACCCTGGACATGAGTGATCCAATTCAATTACTGACAGACAGGGACAGCTGATTCTGATTTAACTTCCTTCTCTGGAAAATTCTCCTCTAGATATAGCCATAATTGTGATTGAGGTGATCTTTAATTGGAGCTTCTGTGAAGGTCACATGTACAACCATGAATTCTTAATTTTACCACAGTGAGTTATCACATGGTTGAAAGGGGGGTGCGATTCTCAAATTCCAACAAAGACCAAAATAAGATTTACCTGTTAGGATTATTTCAGGTCTCCCTGATGTAATTAGCCAACCTGGAGCATGGTATAATGGAATACTTGATAGGATGAATTCAGCAGTGCCAGCAGTTTTAAAGCTCAAAGGTCCCAGCTGACTTCTTAATGAAAGTAGTATTAAATCAAAGAGTCCCATGAAGGCCTCCAGCCTCTAGGCAGGTTTCTCAAATGTGGCCCTCTAAGCCTCTGCCAGTTCCCTTGAAATGCTAGAATTCTCACAGTACTTAAACCTTTGGGAGACTATAGGATTGCATAAGACGTCTGCCTCATTAAAGAGGTGATAAACTCAAGCCATGTACAATTCTATGCTAAAATCCAGGGGAAACAAATTTGTTCTCAGTGTTCGACCCCAAAGATACTTTCTTTGCTATTCCTCTCTATCCAAATTCTCCATCCTGTTTGCCTTTGAATGGGAAAGTCCCATTCCAAAGGAAAATAGCAATACACTTGGATAGTCCTCTCACAGAGCTTTAGAGCTCGCCCCTACCATTTTGCTCAGGCATTGGAAAAGAACTTAAGGAACCTAGATCTTGACCAATCTGCAGTATGTAGACGATAGTCCAATCTGCAGTCCAAGTTGGGAGTTATGCAACCATACTAGCATCTAAGTCCTTTGTTTCCTATAAATGCATGTATGGTCTCAACGGAAAAGTCTCAGCCCTCCAGAAAGTTTAATAGTGGATATTCATTCTTACAGCCAGCGATGACAGCTGTAGAGGAAGTAGACGCTGTTGTCTGTGATCTCAGGCCTCCTGCTACTAAACAGCAGTTCCATTTCTTTCTGGTAATGGCTGGCTTCTGGTTGATGTGGGTGAAATAATTCAAACATTTGATTCCTTTGATAAGGCTTTTAGGTGTGTGTGGTGATATTTCCTGATGAGTGGTGATATTGAGTATTAAACTTTACCTCATAAACATGTTATAGGTTTGTATATCTTCTTTTGAGAAGTGCCAAGTTGTTAGCCCATTTTTAAATCTGGTTTGCTTTTAACTATAGAGTTGCTTGAATTGTTTATTCTTTTCAGATATTAATCACTTACTGGATACATGGCTTTCAACTGCCTTCTCCCTTCCCATACATTATTTTTTATCTTTTAAGGATTCCTTGTTGTACAATAGATTTTTGTTTTAATAGAGTCCAGGTTATCTATGTTTACTTTGGATTCTTATGCTTTTGGCATCATATCCAGACATTATCACTTGGAACAAGATCAAAAGATTTTTCTATGTTTTCCTCTAGTAATTTTGTTTTTAAATCTTCCTTTATCTATTTAAAGTTTTTCTTCTTTTGTGTTTTTTTGAGAGAGGGTCTCACTATATAGCCCAGGCTAGTCTCAAACTCAGAGAACCTCCTCTTCCTTCAGCCTCTCAAGGGGAAATTTTTTTTTTAGTGACTCATTATTTTTAAAAATAGTGTCACATTAATTTAACTAATCAGACACTTTCTTTAGTTGCATTCCAGTTGATAAAATCAAGTTGTCCTAACTGTATTCATATTTTTCAAAAGATGCCTAAGCTTATGCAAACCATTTTTAAAGTGGTTTTCTGTATGTTGCCAGTGTCTTTCCCTATAAGCTAAGTGTTATAATTTTTAATATTAAAAATTGACTTCCTACTGACTTTGCTCTAATTTCGTTTTTGGGATATCTTTCCAGAGTCTTTGTTGGACTGAATAACTAAAAAATGATGAGTACTTTGACAGGCTCTTTTCTTTCTTTATCAGAAATATTCTTAGTATCTACCAGTCAAACAATGCTTTTCTAACTCAATGAAACCATATAGTTTTGATTTCTGCAAATTTCTGACTGCATGTGTTCTTCCATAATTGATGAATTAAAATGTAAGAGACACTAATAGAAAAATCACTTTTTCTTTCATTCTGGCCATCTCACACATTCTCATGAAATCATACGACTTATACACTGACATTAGATTTGATAATTACTTATGAGTGAAAGGATTTATTACCATTGTAAACACTTCATTGTTGTGACAGAACACCTGGAATTGCCCATTTAAAGAGAGAAGCCTTTGTTATGGCTCACGGTGTCAGAGATCACAGTCCATGGCCAGTCGGTTCTATTGCTGTGGCCCTGAGATGCGGCAGGGCATGTGGTGAAAGGGTGTGGCAGAGCCAAGCCACTTACCTCACAGCAGGCAAGATGCAGAGACAGAGGCAGAGCCAGATTAGAAGTGCGTAGCGGGGGACCAAATATATTCTGTAAGATCACGTCCTCAGGACTCCCTCCAAATAGGAACCATCTTGCGAGTTTCCATTAAGTCCTAATAATGTCACCAAATTATGATCTTATAATGGGTGAACATGAAACCCTCATGAAGCAATCATCTTCCAGTAGCCCAATCCCCTGAACACATGAGACATTAGGGGGAAGTTTTAAATCTGAGCAATAACACTACAAGCAGCCCAAGTTTGCAAGGAAAGTTTTTTTTTTTTTAACATTTAAGTACATATTAGATGTGTTAATATAAACAATGATTAAACAGTTCAAATTTAAATAAATCGTTTTCTCTTTGAGACAGGATTTTGCTATATAGTCCTGGCTGGAGTGGAATTCACTATACACCCCAGGGTGGCCTTGAACTCACTGCAATTCTCCTGCTTCAGCTTCCCCAGTGCTGGAATTACAGGTGTGCCAACACACATGGCAGATTAAAAAATGCTTAAATCAAATGTCAAGATACTTATGTATTACATTTCCCATACAGACAGGTTTACACATTAGAAGAGTCCATTTAATAAAGTCACAGAGGTACCTATTCTTTGAAGTTGATATGAGGAGATCAAACTAACCAAGGGGTCCACATCACTTGCTGCACAAGGACTCTTTGGTAATAAGCCCACCCTTTCCACATGGTCTTAATTCAGTGGGCGTTTGATAGCGACAACATGTAAGAAACTCTTGAATTATAGAAATATCCTTAAACAGTTCAAACAACTCTGATTATCTTCAACATAGTAATGGTTCTTCCAAGTTTAATTTTACCTGCAATTATAATTGATTTTACAAGTTTTCCCAATCCTCCACTGATGTAATTGCCATCTGGAGATGCCACATATAGTGACAATATAAGCTCTGTGTTAAATAAGCATTTGGAAAATGTGCAGAGCTGAAATATTTCCTAGGTTATAATATACACTAAATATAAAGAATACCTTTTGATATTCTAGTCATATATTCAACTAGAAGAAAATATGTTCAAATAGCCAGTGTAATTATAATAATAATTAACTAATTTTAATAATATTAATTCTAATAGGCAACCTATATTTGTAAATTATAACTATAATAATTTCTCTTGAACTGAACGAAGTTTTAAGAGAATGATATAAATTTTGTCATTCTGAAGGTTATAGATTTTTGAACAATAATACTTGTCATTACACATACTTGCATTTGTGCATTCTATGTAGAAAGCTTAGGTAGTAATAAGCAACACTTCAACTTTAAATAAGTTTTGAATGAAAAATTTCTAGAGTGAAGTAAAATTACCAGTCCCTAGTAAACTGTCTTTATTTCATTCATCAGTTTTACCTTTAAGTTTGACAAGTTACTGTAAAGGCTAAATTTGAGTGGGGCAGGAGAGTTATATTTTCAAAGGACTCATATTTTAGATTTCTACATAGTAAGATATCAGTGGAGACTTGTGTTTGAATTCTTTGTGAATATTTAATGACTATGAGTCTGCACTAAAGTTCATGTGAGGGAAAAAAACATACCCAAAGCAACTATATACTCTAGATTAGATCTCAGTTTAGACAATTCCACATGAAATTCACTACCAGGATAAATCTTAAAAGTATTTGCATGGGCTGTTCATAAATTTTCACTAACACGTAAACCAAAGTTTATAAGATGTACACTGATGATGAGCTGAATAAAACTCATGAATTTCATGAATCTCACGTTTTAATCAATGGTGATGAATGTAAAATAATCTAAATGTGTATTTGTATGCTATGTAACAAAGTCACAAGTGATACGGAGTAAAAAGGTGTTGGAGGTAGGGTTAAGACTATGGTGTTTGATAACAGAGACCAATTACAATTAGCTCAAAGTGAGAGATAATGAACTTTAGTAATAAATGTGTTGGCACTGAGAACTGTCCATAACTATTCTGGGGGACAATCAATGGGATTTTGATTGATTTCATATGCAGTATGACACAAAAACAACAATCCTGTGACCTTCCTGCCTCAGCCTCCTGGAGAACTTGGAATATATGAGTGTGTCATGATACTCAGCTTCTTCACCATTTGTAAGGGAACAGTAACATAATGTGAACTCTATGCTCATGGTTGAGCTTCAGATGTCTAAAATTCTTTGCTTGCAAAACTGAACATGTACATAGACAGCAATTTCTCTCCCTGGCCCACCACCTTAGCATGTACCTTTTCCATTTAAAAGCTTGATTATTTTATATACTTATTTAAGAAGAATGATTCACTATATTTTTGTTACTGATTTATTTTCCTTCACATAACACCTCAAGGTTCACTCACATTGTAAACTATTGACAAGATTCCTTCTCTTTAAGCTAAATCTGACCCATATAAAATAGTTTATTTATCCCTTTATCTTTATGGCCATTTGTGTTGCTTTCAATTCTTGGCTGTTGTAAATAACTCCGTAACGAGTATATCTTACAGATCTGATTTCAGTTATTTTGTATATAAACTGAAAACAAGCATAAAAGTAAAATAAAAACTTTCTCTCATATGGTCACCAATTTAACAACTGTGTTGTAGAAAACAAAACAAGAGTATTCCTAAATCTTCAAAAGGTATAGGTACTAGCAACATAGAGATAGTTCTCTTTGGGATGAATCTACATTTGTATCCCAAACTCTTTAATTCGATATAATTTTGTGTTGATTCTCATCATTTTTATTGATAAAAATTGTAACTGTTATATTGTAGTTGTGTTTTCTCTATATTAGTATTACCTCTTCCCTGCAGCTAGATTTGAAAGTAAGATCTCCTATTTACAAGGCGCACAGGATTCATAATCATCCCATTAAACAGGTATGAGTTATAGATGAAATATACGCCTGCTTCCTCCATCCTACTAACATCCAGTATAAAGGGCAGTATTTCGTTCCACTTTAAATCTGTCTCCATAGAATCCTATCTGCAAAAAAGCATGTTCTAATAAAGGGTCAGTAAATGAGTTAATCAGCTGATACATCATTTAGAGACACATTTATTCTTCAGTATACTTACTTTAAAATGGTAAGAAACTTAATATTTCATAGATTTACCTTCTCGTTGCTCAGGAAAGTTGAGGAAACACAATGTATGCAGTAGCTCAGTAAGACGCACATTTCTGTATTTGATTACGTACAGATTTTCTTGTCTTAAATTTTTCTCTTTGGTTAAATTTTTATTCCCTCTTTAGAGTTATATGATTGTGTATAGTACTTAGGACATAACCTCAAAAGCTATTCTCATGATCTGATGTCTCCTACTAACTTAATTTCCTGATGGTTGTGTCTATGGATAAATATCACTACCCTGTAGAAACTTATAGAGATGTCCATGCATTTTTTTCCCCCACGGGAGACCAACAACCAATTGCGTGCAATGCTTTACATAACATATCTTTTATAGTGATATCATTAATTCTTCCTATTTGCTGTGACCCAAACAACAAAATTATTTTTATGAAAGAGCTAAACAGATTGGGCATTAAAGAAGAGTTGCCGGAATTTGACAAGATTTGAATGATGTAAAATTAAAACACAAGTTTGCTCCATCAATGTCTGAAATTTCTCCTTTCCCTGATCAGGATACAATTTGTTAGGAGAAGGGCCCTAGGTTATAGCTAAGCAGCACAACACCTTCCTGGAAAGCTCGAGGCCCTGTCTTCGATTTGCACTACCAAAGAAAAGGTGAGGGGGGGACATTCGCACCAAGTGGTAAATTGCGGTAAAATGTTTTCTGTATTACCCTGTGAATGCAGCCAGAGTTGGCAATCAAGAGAATATCCAGTGCACTGGTAACTTTATGTACTGTGGATGGAACATTATGATTTTTAGTAGCCTCAAAAATGGTTGCTGTAGTAATAATTTTTAAGGATATTGGAGTTATTTACAAATGAAAATCAAGTGAATACTGTAAATTACTTAACATTGTACTTGAAATATAATTACCACTCAGTTAATGCAAACTGTGACTATGGTAATTTTAACTTTTCATTATTAGTTTTTACCATTGTAGCTATTATTTTTATTTGGAATTATTGTTAAATGCTTTTTTTAAAAAATCACACACACACACACACACACACACACACGCACACACATTATTTCTTTTCCTCTGGCCTGACTGCTAACTAAACACCGAGAAGCTTTCCCAGGCTTTCCTTTAGGAATGAATATCATAACGTACTGGCATTTGACTTACACTTAAAAGGATTTGGATGGACCTGAATCATTTAATAACGAACAAAGTTAAAAATCACATATTGAGTCAGTAGTTTTATCTATTTATTTTCCTGATATATAAAATTTTCAAATTTTATTTTGTTCTACTTCGAATTTTGAAGTTATTTTACAAAAGGCATAGGCATTGAAGCCAATGTGGATCACTCATAATAAGTTTTGATTCTGGAGGCAGGGACATGAGAGATTTTTTAATTTAAATTCTGACATTAAAGGTAATGAGGGCTTTTATTTGCGATTTCATATAGCTTCACTGAAAAATAAAAATGAATGCTACTCCATCATTTTGGCAGACACTTTAATGCCAGCCATTTAGCTATCTTCATGAAATGGAATGCTGCCTGACCTTTACTCTTTCCTCCAAAAATAAATTGTAAAAGCCCAACAAAAATGTAATTTTGTGGCTTTACAATGGGGGAAAAGAGAGAAGAAAAGACTTAGAGTAGAAAATACAGTAGAATAAAATAGTATAGGGAGTGTTTTTAGTATAGAGAATGTTTTTAGATATATCTGAGAAAAGACTATTTTTGACTAACAACATATCTTGTGGTAAAATCTCGAAGTTTCATATTTTGTAAACAGATGCTATTTTTTCTGGAGGAAACCAGAAAGGAACACTGAAAATATTTATACTGTCAAGGAAACCCTTCCCATAAAGGCAGTTAAGCCTATTATTACAGATCATTTCAGTGCCATTTCTTACTGTTTTAAATACACGAGGCCTAAGGGTTTTAATTCATGAATATCCTGCCTAAGGTCCTGGGGCTCAATTTCTAGCACACACCCAAAAATAATGGATTCATTTCTTAAAAAAAAATTGTCATAAAATTATTTCACTTCCAAAGAAAACATAATGTAAATAGATTACTATAGAAATAATTTTTAGAAACAATGATACAGTACTTCTACTACAAAATATTTCTTAGGAGTCAAGTAAAATCATCTAAAGTATTTTATAACTAGGGCTTAGAATGCCCTCATATATATTAGATGGTTTGAACGATTGCTAAAGCAATTTAAATCTTTCTCTTCCCTCATATTGATTCCATTTACTCAATTTAAATCAGGGTACACTGGCAATTGTGTGTGTGTGTGTGTGTGTGTGTGTGTGTGTGTGTGTGTGTATGAGAAAGAGGGGGTAAACTTTTGCAATGAAGTTAGTGTGTTTTTATTAAGCAAAACATTGTAAGTGCCATATCACGAATTTGTTAAATGTGAATTGGCCATTCTTCTGAAATGAGAATTAAAAATTGGAAATGTTTTCAATTTTCAATTATACCACTGATAACATTTGATAATTTCTAAGTTGGGAAAACTTAATTTCCATGTATGTATTTTGGGCTTATTTCTGAAATGCATATTATGGTTGAAACAGCTAAAATTTGAATCTTAAAAATTAAAAATTCTTAACATGCATTCCTATTGTACATGGGATCTTAGTAGTGTCAGCAGATTTAAGTGTACCTTTTCAAATTTGTAAGGAAAGCCTAACACTTTGAAGAATCTGAGTCACTGAAAGGAGAATATGTGGCTGAAGAATAACAATCCGGGATGAACATGGCCACACACACCTGCACTCCCAGCACCCACAGAGTAGGCAAGGGGGTCACTGGACATCTGAGGCCAATCTGGACTATGTAATGGGTTGAGTGTCAGCCTACACTACATAGTGAAAACTTTTCTCAAACAAAGAAAAATAAGACCATGATTTTTGTGTCAAATTTTGTGAAACATCTTGAACCGTAATTCACTAAATTATTTCTATTTACTTCATAATAGCCTAGTAAGATGTCGTAGGCAGACATTAGCCATTTATTACAGATGAAAAGTCTGAAATAAAGTTCAGGGCTAATTTGTTTCATATTTCAATATCAATTAGATTTCCACTAATGATAGTTTTGGTTTTTAATGGACTAATCTTCCTGTTAGTACTGGCAAAGTCTATAATAATACATATTCTCCTTTTTGAAATCAAACTGGATAAGAGGCCAGAAACAAGCAGAAAAGAAAATAAATATACCCCTTCCAGCAGGGAGCACTGAAGATGAGATGCACCTTGATCAGGATGCTTCCTTGCTAGCATTTCTTAGCACACATCCTGAAATAACAATGTTTTAAGCAGAAAATCTTGGTTTTATTTGTGTGTAGAATTAGAAGAGGGTTAAGAGCTGCCAGAATCACTTGAAGAAATAAAGAGAGAAATCCCCGGAGGAGGAAGCCACAAAAAATAAAGGAAACACCAAAACAGTGAAACACCATTATTCATCCATTTAAGGATATCTAAGACTCCAGACAGGAAACTGAAGGTAGGAGATCCAATGAGCTAAAATGATACTTAATCACCCGCCTACCACAAGGAACACTTTAAAATTTGAGTATGACCAAGCTAAAAGGCTTTGGTAGCAATTTAATGCTTTTTATAGAGTCACTGAAAGAGCTGCAACTTAGAAATAAAAACCATGTCCTAAGATTAGTATCTACAAACAGTAAAATTATGTTTGCACAAAGCAAAGTTGAAGGTCCAGTAAACTACTTACTAGAATTAGCAGAACACCCTCCTGAGGAAAAAAGCAAACTGACTTTTGTATTATTATTATTTATTAATGTTTAAAAATCTGTAAAAGTGTTTTACATGTGCACAAAAGAGGAAAGTATGATACACAGTTTTAAAAAGTAAGACAATACAAGTAGATAAAAAGGAAATGCAACTATGAAACTGGGCAGAAAAATAATAAAGTAATTATAAATATTGTAAAGAATTTTTAAGAAAATATTACAGATCACTAAAAAATGAAGAAATTGATAAGTTAACAAAAGGGAGCCAAAAGAATATCCTAAAAGTTGAAAGAATAAATGTGAAATAGTAGCGACTAGGATAAAGAGCAGATTGAATGAACAGAAGAGAATAGGAATGAATTTGAATAGATACACAAAATAATGCTGACTATAGAAAAATACATAAATTACTAATGTATAACCAAAGTGAGTCTCAAAAGTATTTGGAATCATGGTTACCAAAATGTAATAATTTGTCAAATTCAAGCATTAATGGATTCTACAGACTCTTTCTACAGACTTTCTAGGGTTTTTTTTAATCCTCAATAAAGAACTGAACAAAACAAACACAAAAGATATCAACATTTTACATTTATTGAAGGAATGAGAAGAAATAGTCTCTTCAGAGCATGCGTGGCCCAATAAAAAGTAGAAAAAGAATTATACTTTGTAGAATGAGATCAGACCACTGGGAGAGAGAGAGGACAGTGGTCAAGACAAAATGGTCACCATCTTTTGCCTCCTTCACTCCTCAGGACGCCATCAGATGTAGGCTATCCTTGACTTCCAGAGACAATTGAAGATAACACATTCCCTGCATGAATCCTAGAATCCCATGACTGACAGATCACACCCACTTACTTGCTCAGCCAGTTTTTCACACTCTAATCTCCTGCCTTAATAACTATATACTTGAAGTTTGATTTATTATCTAAAATCATTTCACAACTTAAAAAAAATGTATAAATGTTTTCTTCAAGCAATGCTAGACTCTAAATTTCCTTGATTTTCATCATATTCCCATTCACTTTTTAGGAAATAATTGTGCTTACCAAGTAATGTAGTATGATATTGAACCACTAGTCTAGAAAATGGTTCCAATGCCTCAAATTTAAATTCTTACAACTAGAATACATTAGAAAGACAGTACTACTTTTCAAATTCAAGTTCCTAATATGTAATGGAATATTATTTTAAACTGCAAGTATATTACATTTAATATACAAATATACGAAGTACCTTATACATTTCACTTTGTTTTGTTTGGTTGTGTTTTACTTGTTTGTTTGTTTGTTTGTTTGTTTTGAGACAGGATCTTGCTATGTAGTTCAACCTGGTCTGAAACTTACTTTGTAGTACAGACTAGTCTTGAACTTGTGACTATCTGCCTGCCTCAGCCTCTTTAATGCTAGGATTACAAGCATGCATCACCTTGCCTGACTTTGAAGTATCTCCTATTTTTCTGATAAACCATTTTTAGGATATGTACCTAGCTTGTAGTCTCACAATATCAAAAATATCAAGGAATGAAGTCATGACCAAAGGAGGAGGTTAGAAGAGTTTTGTCAACAAGAAGAAAAATATGTAGTCTTGGGTTGAGGTGGGGGGAGGTCTTTTTATTATTTAAATTTATTTGTACATTTTAAATATACATCATGATCACTTTCATCCTAGGGACCTTGTACCTACACATGACATCTCAAGTCCCCTTTTGTCTCCGTCCTCTTACCCTCCATTCAAACCTCTTTTTCCCCACTTATTCGAAAAGATTGGTTTCCATTTCCTTCTTTTCTCTTTTATTTTTTTGAGGGGTCTTGAGTGGAGGACAGAGCTAATAATAGGTCAGGAAAGCACAGGAACTGTGCAGTTGTCTAGTGGCCACTTATTACAAGTGGCTCTGTGCATTTAAAATGATCAACTTGAACTCAGGCACTCTAATCCAGTTTCTCTGCATGGAGGGTTGAAAGAAAACTGGTATATTAGAGAAAAACTAGTTGTTTTGCATTTTAAATTCCTCAGAACTCAGGAGTTTAGGAGGGAGCTGCTTCACCTCCCTTTAGCAGGGAGGGGGCTGCCTTACATGTTGCTGAGGAAGTTCATACTTAGTCCAAATTCCCAATTTACTGTCTATTCTTATTTTAATTTTTATCAATATGGCTGGTGTCTTAGTTACTTTTCTTGTTGCTGAGAAAGAATATCCAATACCCAAAGTTAAGAGAGGAAAGGTTTATTTAGCTCACGGTTTGTAGAGATTTCAGTCCATAATCAGCTGGCTCCAAGGCAGAAGGCAGAAGTTCATGGTAACAAAAGACAGCAAAAACAACAAGAGTGCAAGAGAAGCCTCACTGTTTCCCTTATATTTTATCTAGTTTACTGGGGTTAGGACAACGCCCACCAGTCAGTGGACTAATCCAGCAATCACCCACCCTTATTCCCAACATTGCACTGCGAATCAATCACACACTTTAGGTTCAGCCCCCTCAGAAAAATCCCTTATGGCCCTGTGTGGACTTGGGGTATATCTAGATACAAAGCATAACATCTGGTCTCCCAACTCCATCCCAAGCCTTTCCTTTTTGAGCTGCCTTACACATAGGCTAAGAACATGAACTACTTACAAAATCACTAAAAGAAGTAAAAACTTAATAATAGGAGAAAAGAGACTCCACTTGGGTTGATGGATCAGGTGTACAAAAAGGCCTTCAAATGTTGATGTAATTGTTCTCAAAGCTACTGAGTATTTGAGTTTGCACTTTCCCACTTCCCTGTAAGACAGCGTTATTTTCAGTGAAAAGACTTATGTCTATAATCTCAGCACAAAAAATAAAATCACTCGTTCTATTTAGCTCTCCCTAGGGGGCTCTTAATGCTGCTTTTAACAGGTAGCAAGGTTCATCCTCTACCAAAAATATAGATAACCATATGTGTCTCAAGCATTGTCATAAAAAGGTTTCTATGGATACAGAAAATATTTTTTCTCTTTTTTTCAATGATCCATAAATTGCCACTAGAAAACTAGAAAATTGGGGCCAGAAAGAAAATTAAGAAGCTTTTACAGTTTTCAGTTGTATCGTTTTAGTTTTACATTCTTTCCATTTACAAATGTAGAGTCTTAGTACTATTTGTTTCCTTTTACATTTCAGCTTTTGATTTTGGACATGATCTTGAAACTTTCAATACTCCCATCTGCTCAGTTTTTGCTGAATTTTCAGATATTTACAACTCAGAATTGTGCTGTACAAAAAGACTTTGAGAAAATGATCATATTCAAAATGCCTTTCTTCAGTGATTCTAAAGTGGTGATGTAGCAATGTGTGAAATCTATAATACTGTTAAACTATATCCTAATTCTGTTCTTTCACATCCTTAATTATCAATGCATATAACTGCTATAATTTTCAACTAATTATCCATCTGTTCACTTCCATTTAGCCCTTCTTTTGCTTAAGCCTCTCTTCATCACTTAATTGACCCATGTCTTCTTATATTCAGAGACATCCAAAATCCTTACAGATATCTCTGTGCTAATGTGCGTTCAGATTAGATAAGAAAGGGTAGCCAATGCCCACATACCACTTACTGTGTTTAGTTTGTCTTCCTTTGTGTCAAATGATAGTGATAGTGATAGTCACTGTAGTGATAGTCACTTAAACTTTCTAAATGTTAAATCCGGTTAGTTCCTAAGAATGTGATGATGACAAAATATTAGTATAGTCTTTGAGTTTAACTTGACTATTAGAGACATTCATTAATCAAGGAGTTATGGTAATATAATCGGAGAAAATATTCTCAGAATTTGACTAAGAGGAAGTTGGAGTAATTCCCTGCAAAAAGTGAAGATCTGAAGAAAGAGAATTAACTAGGTGAGAAAGCATTTAGAAAAGCTCCCTCACAGAGAGAACAACATGAACAAAAGCCCTAGAGTTGAAAAGATAATTGCAATAAGCTAATTTACCCTGAAAGTTATGCATGAATCACATTATTTAGAGGACTTTTCTCTATATTAAATATATACTGTTTCTTCTAAGTGAAATACGATGTTAATAAAGAATTGTTGAGAACATCAAACACAAACTTCCTGTTTAAATTAACGAAAAACTCAGTTTAATAAGATAGGTTTCATCTACAATTAAAGGTATGTTTATTACTTTATCAACTGATGCATGTTTTTAAAGTGTAAAGTTTGAAGAGGTTTGAGAAAGATTAAATCTGTGTAATGACCACCATAACTAAGATGTATGGCCTTCTCAAAAACATTCCTTCCTTTCCCTGTATACTGTGGGCCGTGCTGGATTTAATAATGGTCAATTTGTAACATCCAGCTGAACTGAATCAGCACGGTTCTGAGTGTGGGCAGCCCACCTGAGGACTGTTGCCAACAGTATAAAAGGAGAGCTAAAGTGAAAGATGTTGTGTTGTTGAGGCTCCAGAAGAAGCTTGTTAAGCTGTCTTTCCCGGTATAAACTCAGCCGTTCTCATTGCCAGAGGAGCTCCGGTCCTCACTGTCACTGAGATGGCTTCAGTTCTCTTTGGAGGAGCTATGACCCTTACTTTGAGTGCTACTTCCTGGCTCCAGTGCAGATCCCTCAGCCTGCTGTCACAGGTTTTTCATCCCATTATTGTGAACTTTCTAGCTTCCACCACTGACCTTTGAGCAGTCCCAGCTGAGATCATTGATAGGAATGTCCATGCGACATTGTCCTGAGCTCTAGATCCCCAGTTGGTCTGGTGGAGGACATTGTCATGGGCTGTAAGTCTTCAGCTGGACTCCTGAAGGACGTTGCCATGGGATCGAGGCCCTCAGCTATATTCCTTGGGTCTCTAGATCTGTGGACAGATCCCCCTATTCTCTTTTGCATTTGGCTCTTTGGGCAAATGCTATAAAATAATCCTATAAATTACATGACCTGTATTAAATATTTTACCTTGTAAACTGTGACTACAACATAGACCTTTGCCCTCTTGCAGATCAGGAAAAGTTGCCTCCCTATTGTTATAAATTAGATTTCATATTTTGAAATGTTCTTGTTTATTGACTATTATAGTACATATTATTTTCAATATCACTTTTTTCATTTAGCAGGTTTCTGGAATTTAACCACTTGTAATATCAATAATCTACAACCTTTCAAAATTTCTCAGTAGTATTTTCTTCTATGTATTTATCTATCAATTCATTACAAACATTTGAGGGGTTGGTAGTTGAGACGTTATGAAAAAGTCTGTTGTGTATGTGTATATATATTCAGATATGTTTACAGACTTACATTTTCATTTATTTCTGGCACAGTCCTTTGAGTGAAGATGGCTTAACTCTCCTTGTGTTATTGCAGTTCGTAAAATTCTAACCTTGATTATGCTTTCACGATAAATTGGATAACATCGTCCAAACTCTACAATTCTCAGTGTAAGTTTATTTTTACTGAAAAGAAGGTCTAACTTCTACATTCACTCTGCACCGTGCACATCTTTCCCCTGGCTTCATATTTGTTCTCATCCCTGTCACCTCCCCCTATGCCCACTGTTTCCATGCCACGGGATCTCCTTCCCTTCACCAGGAAGTGTTTCACACTGGGGATCTCCATGCATAGTTCCACAAATTTTTAAATCTTGCTCTTGTATGACTAACCCCTTCCTTTCACATCTTTCCTTAAAAGCTCTCTCAATCAGAGTTTTTTCTTTCCAATCATATTAGTTTAATTTTTTATTCACCTGATATGCTTCTTGTTTATTTGATTACATATTGTTTTACTATATGTTTCACCAACATAATTAAAGCTCCAGGATATAAAGATATTGTACAAATTATCTCCTAATTCTATTCGTAGTGCATATAGCATTGCTTGGCGTATAGTTTAACCTTCATAAAGTGGTACAAGAATGCTGAAGAACACAGCACCAGCTGATGTAATTTGTGATTTAAGTGCTCAAAAAGAATCTGCATAGGATGGTATTGCATTAATAAAGCTTGACCTAGTCAGTTTTCTTTCCAACATTCCATACAGCAGGGACAACTACCTCTGCATGAAACCTTGCTAGCTTCATTTTAATACCCAAATCTTGCACCTGAGAGTTTGAAATGCAGATACAGATGTCTAGCTATAGGCTGTGTTCCCAAGGATTCTTTTCGCTGATGCGGTTATAGGACCAATGTTTAGTCAGGAAAGTGTGAGCACATTTCCGAAGACAAGTGAGCTACGCTAGATTTTCACTGTACTTCTAACAGTTTGAAAAATGATAACAACTGAACTGAAAGTGGAAATTTTGTGTTGAACATGACAGAGCTGTGCTCTCAGCCTGAGCTCCTGCCGTTCTGAAGAGAGGAGTCACCCGACCTCCTCAGAGATACATACCACAGGGAAAACCCCCACAACTCTGTCTTGTGCATGTTATTGTTAGTTAAAGTCTTTATCACAGCAGATTGACCAATATCTTTAATGATATCTTCTATGGGTATTGTTTAAAACATTTTTCTGCAGACTTCTAAGAATTTGCCATGCTCTCCCAATGATGTTTTTAAAGGTTAATTTCTTTTTCTTTTCCAAATGAATTCTGCCCATTTGATTCTTCTTCTTCTCTTCCGTAGCAAGTATAGGAAAAGTTTTGAGGTTAGATTGAGTTGATGGCATGTACGACGCTCTAGACAGACATAGTCACGAAGTCTCGAGGCTGTGACTCCTACACACATCTCGTCTTTGCTTTAGTGTGCCAGTTTTCTGCCCGCTGCATAATCATTGCTACACACACGTTCAGCATTTTCCATTTTAAACAAATTGTAGTTTCACATGCATTTCAATCGGGGCCCTGCTTCTCTGATCCCCTCTGTGCTGAATTCCACGAGAACACCACGCATATGCTCTGCCTGTATTTCTTCACTTGCTACTTTGTTTCCGTAAAGAACTCCAGTGGAGTTTCTTCCTACTACATTAATTATGCTAGCGGACAATGTCCTTCCGACAAGACAGGGACCCCCTTGACACAGTTCCAATAAGCCACTCTGTTTTCTTCCGTTTTGACCAATGAGCCACTCTGTTTTCCTCTGTTTTGAGTCACTATGCAACAAACGATCATGTCACTTAGTGCATAACTATCCAAAAATCAACTTAAGAATACACTTTTGTAGGAAATATTTTGTCTCACCTCATCAGCAGCTGATTTTCAGTCAGGTGGCCAACTGAACAGGTCAGCTTCAAATGAAGCAAACACCACTCTATAACAAATTACAATGATTCCGTTCCTCACTTCCATTTGTACACTTTGCTTCTTCATGTTGAGGAGCAGATGTCTCAACCAATTCTGATTCTGAAGGTGGCGTGATGTGTGAGTTGTTTTCTGCTCAATTAAATGCTGTTAAGTTTTAGTTGTCTATTTTTTCTTTCAGCAATACAGCTTCCTTAAAAGATGACCAAAAATATATACACACTTCAGGTAAAGGAAACTTCCATAAATATTTTCACACTAAATTTACTGAGACATCATGTAGTGAGTATAAGTTACTTTTGGTCTCTACAATTACAAGAGCTACTTGAATTGGTAGTTATCCCCTTCTAGACGTTCATCAGTATGGTGAGCTCCTGGTTACTGAGATTTCCGCACATGCATTTTCTTTTTCTGCAATATACAGCATCCTCTATGGTCCGCCATATGAGGTTAACACTATCAGTTCAAAAGACATCGCACTATTTTTCTTTCCTTAAAGTGTGTATACATTCCTTTTGGCAGTCTCTGTATACACATACTTGTACAAAATCTGTAGATAAAATTTTGTGGTAGCACAATTTCCTACTTCTTCTAACACATTAACACTTCTCTGAATTCATTTTATTGCTTCACTTTTTATACAGAGCTTGGGATTTTAGGAGTGATGAATGTAAAATTCTTAGGCAGGCCTTTTTTCCCTTTTCTATGACTCATTAATACTCATGGTTTTTAAAAAAGGAAAATTTTATCTGACATTAGAACATGTGAGATTTAAAGAAATCTACATATCGGGAAAGAATAAAAACCAGTAGGCCACAGTGAGGACAGTTTTTCAAAGAAGTTATAGCAACTATCACACTGGAAATGTGGAAAGTAATAAAAATGCATTTTGAAGACAGGAATGACTATTTATAAAGTACAGATAAAGGCTGAGAGGCAGTTGTTAGGTTCCTAAGTGAACATGGGCATTAACTAAGATGAGGGGAGAGGAAGAAGAGGGAAAAAAATTTAAATGGATTATGTGTATGTACCATCTGCCCACAGTGGATGTGGTAACTATATACTATAAACATATACTAATGAAATATATGTATATACATGTACACACGAAGAGAACGGTGATATAAAACAGAAAGTAAATAAAACTGAAGGATTAGGGTAGAATAGTCATAATTATTTTAGACTTCAGGGCAATATGATCTCTCAAAGAAAGTAGATAGAAATAGTATATAAAGGAAACCCTACAGAACATGGTATCATCAAGAGTTTGTTAGGTTTTGGGTAAGATAGCAATGCAAAGGGAAATTGTGCAGAAGAATTTGATTAATTATAAAATAATGGTCCCAGAAGACACATCTTACGGGTTTCTGTTGAGAAAAGAAAGAAAAGTTGGCATAAAAGATAAGGAAATGGATGTCATTATGCAGACAATGCAGAGGTTAAATATAGCTGTGTAGTGGAGGAGCGGGGGTACACCTTTCAGCACTGACTGATGAAGATAGGCTCAAAGGAAATGAAGGGTTTAGTATCAAGTCTTTTTTGTTGGTGAAGTCTAAGTACTGTGGTCACAGCATTGCCCGAGTTGGCTCAGTGGTGTATATCCTGAAATCACTCACTAAGCAAGCTGATAATGGGCCCAGAAACTGCAGATGCTGATTGCTGCGTGGGAAGGATGATGGCTGAGAAACTTCTCACTCATGGGATATATTTAAGTGGATGATGTATATTTGTTAGTAGGGACTTTATATTTGAATATATGAATTATAAATGGGTAGGTACCTCTGTGGGTGATCTCAGGATAAGGGTGTCTGTACATTATATTCATGAATTTGTCTGGAGTAGCTCAGCTAATTAAAGTGATGCACTTAGGAGGCTGAGCCTACAGGTTCATTTCCTGTGGGGAATTGTTACATCTGCACACTACAGAGCACATAAGAGGGCTTTAATAAATGTTTGTTCATTAAATGAATAAGTGAATAAAGAATCTACAGGGCAAACAAGTCTGTGTATCTTAAAAGTATCAGTAATCTCCTGGTCTTGAAGCACAATTGTCATGTATAGAATCCATACTTAACCCACTAAGGAATATATTATAAAAATGGACAGATGAACAAAAGTTATCTCTACTCTCAAGAAGTAAAAGACACATCACTATAGAACATAGTAATACTATCTAGTGTCATTTAAAACAGGAAAATGCTTTTGAAAAAGTATTCTCCATGTTATCGTTCAAATATAAATGCCTTTGATAGCTATAAAATACACATAGTAATTTAATATAAAATAACCAGAAGCTTAGTTTTCATATATTTGATAAAAGTATATATGTAATAATTTCAAGATAATGTTTATGTAGCTTTTTTAAGGTTGCCTTGTTGCTGGTCATTTTCGGCTTTTCTTACTGTTTTGAACTTTGTGACAATATTTAACGGTTTTAAGTAAGTTGCACATTAGCTGCATATAATGAAATTAAATGTGCTTGGAAAGTCACATATTTTAACATAAACACTACAATACTTTGCCTTCCTGAGTTTCCTGAATAGATTATAACTATCTCCATGTGTTGGGCTACATATTTATATGAATTTAATGTGGGTTTTTTTTGGGGTTTTTTTGCAGTACTGGGGATCGAACTCAGGACCCTGCGCTTGCTAGGCAAGTGCTTATTCCACTGAGCTATATCCCCAGCCCTTAATGTGTTTTTGATTGATATACAGATTCAAGAAAAATTATAGAGAAAAATAGCTATTCTGAATGAATGAAATTACCTTTAATTTTTAGTTTGTTGCTTTTCCTAGTTTTTCCTATGCTTTACATCTTAGCAAGAATTATAACAGATGTTCCATCTACATTCTGTCCCTTCACATAATGTACAAAATTGTGAACATTGTTTGGGAGTTTATGTAATATTCCATATATATGTTTAAGTCAGAACTACTTCTGGACTTCAGTGTCATTAACTTAATGCACAGAATACAAGAACAAATGAGAAGATCATGTTCCCAACATCATTTTCATTAAACAGTCCCTCACATTGGAAAGTGTATTGTCAACTATTACAAAGAGTGTAAGATTACCAAAACAATATGACTTTATTTGAAGTCTATAGATAAACTATAAATGTAAATACATATGTAATTTTAAAGATTTCACATAACCTTAATAAGAATATTATATTTTATTTGTTAATTTAAAATATGAAATTATACTCTACAAAAGTCTATTTCTATAATTAAATCTAAATCTAAATCATTACCTGGAAAATCAAACAAGCGATCAAATGAAACCCTTCCAAATTGCAGGAATGGGGCTTACGGAAAAAGCAATATTGTTTTTTATGGGTATAGCGTTTCATAATGACACAATTAAAACTTCTAGCGATCTTTTACACGAATAGGTGAATGTATGTAAAATAATAAGTTGCACATTTAAAATAGTGAAAACGGTAACACTTGTTCAATGCGCTTTTAACACACATACAAGCAGAGAATCAATCCTCAAGTATTTACCGAAGAGATTTTAGACTCTAGGCTCTGCTTTATAACGGGCAGCTGAGTAGGGCCCTGTGGCTTCCTCTGAGACGACTGCACGTCTTCTGTCCGCGGGGCTGCATTTCCCACATCTGTGATAGCGCAGCAGCGTTATTCATTATACTTCCCTGCTTATTCAGCCAAAGTCTCCTTTGGGCTCGGTATTGCCCTGTACTGTAACCGATGAACTGTGTTATCTACACACATAAGTTATTTTTATGCTTTACTTGTGAAACTTAAATGCTTACATGTGCAGAAGCGAGCACACTGTTGCTTTCTGGCTCAGTGCTGTAAAAAAAAACCCTTACACCATCTGTATCTCATCCCTCCCATCAATTTCTTGGTCTATTATAGATGAATAAAGTCTCCAAATGCTGGATAGATAATCCATCAACTATACCTAAAGGCATGATATATTATCAAAGCCATTCCTTGTTAAGGGTGGAGCTGGTATTTTTGACCATGTTTCCTGCTTTATCTCCTTGGGCAGGAAATGTCATGTAGGAAAGGCATTAGTGTCCTGAGTGACTCAGTATGGTCATTTCAGTTGCTAATTAAAAGAAGCTGAGAGTAGACATTAAAAAAGTGTTACATTACACAGTGAAGATTTTATAATTTCTCATAGAATGTCCCTCCCCTGATTCTGTTAGTTCACTTAATGGAACTCAAACATATCATTATCTATTATTAAAACAAGTATATCACACTTATTTTTAAATTTAATTGGTTTCAGGTTATTAATAATACCTGCTTTCATTGTATTTGAAAATTAGTTTTACATTTACCATATTATAAAATTGCACCATATTATAGTTTGCTATACACTACAAATGTGGTCATGTATTCTTACAGTTATGAAATAAATATATTTGATATATGAATACTCTTTTGGAAATTTCTTTGGGTAATTTAAAAATATTTTGTCAGTCAAATAGAGAAATAAGAATGGCATGAAAAGAGGAGAATATTTATATTTTTCCATGAATTACATTATCTAAAATAATTCCTTTAAACTGTCGGTGTCAGATGCTGAGACCCAGTGATAGGGAACCTAACTAACAAGACATAGAATGATAATCAGCATGTAAATAGTTTTGAATGAATGAAATAAAATGGTAAATGAACAGATTAATTTAAGCAAACAGTATTATGTGTTTTAAAGAGACCACATAAAAAGATGATGTCTAAATCTTCCAGATTTGAGCAATTTAACATCTATGTATAAGTTGTATAAAGTATGGTATTTTTGTCAGCAAACTAATTTCATTTTGTAAATTTACATTACTTGTAGAATTTACCATTATTTTCTAAATATTCTGGATTAATTCTAAGTTTTCTCTTTCATTTTAAAGATTTTTTTTTGTCTTTTTTGAGACAAGCTCTCACTATGTAGTTCAGGCTGGCCTTGAGCTCACTTTGTAGCCCAGGCTGATCTCGAACTCGCGACAATCCTCCTGCCTCAGCCTCCAGAGTGCTGAGATTGCAGGTGTGCACCACCATGCCTGGTTAAAGTGTTTTAATACACAATTAGTGTTGATTTGTATTTAATTTCAGATTTCATTTTGATGCTTACCCATTACTGATTGTAATGTTCATTCTTTATATGCATGGTTCAGAAAATATTTTCTGTATTACTTTATATTTTCAACTAATGATATTTTATATTTGGTGCAATGCATACCTATATTTGGTAAATTTTGGGGTTCTTAAAAAGCTTATGCTCAGATAAAGTTTAAATTTTGTATATTATATTAATACAAATAGATTTCACTGAAACTTTATTACTATTTTTTTCTACTAAAGGAACTGTTCAGGAGAGTTGAATAAAAATATACCTACATTGTGTAACTTTCTGTGTACTTTCTATTTTTTTCTGCTATGTATTGTCATATTAAATGATTTTTCACTTAAATATTCCTGAGATCAAATTATGCATGAAACATGCACTTTCTGTGTATTTCTTTTGTTCATTTAATGATTATTTCTATGAATTTAAACATGCCTGATATCTATATAAGAACAACCAAGGTAATTTTTGTTTTCCTGTTCTTTTCAGACCTTCTTAAAACTACAATTGTCTAAATCACAATTTTCTACCAATATCTTTCATAGAACTCATAAGTTATTCCTTCTTTGACACAATATGTGACTTTGTTTAATCTGTGTTTACATGTAATTGTGTAAATTCTCTTTCTTTATGTTTTTGTGTAAATTTTTTTCAGTGTTTTCGTGTTTGTCATCTAATATGTATTGTAGGATCTTTGGTTGTTGTTATATTTTGAGTGAAGTTGTTCCAGGTCAAAATGGTAGACTGACCTGTTAATTTTTATAATTTGTGTTGTTTCTTTGTTTTGTTTTGTTTTGAATTATTCTGTTTACTTTTCTGTCACTGGGAATTGAACTCAGGACATTACCCTTGCCAGGCAGGTGTTGTGCTGCTGAGCTAATACCCCTGTTTACAATCTTGGTAGCTAACTGCAATGAGACTGTCATTTTATATCCTTATGAACATTCCCCCACACAAATTTGGAATAGCTATTCTCATGAAGATTACGAAGATTGGTCAACATGTTTCCTCTCAATTTTATTTTGTCTAACTTCAGTTTGGAGTTTTACAGTACACTCATTTTCCTTTAACTTTTTGGTTTTGGGGGCTTTTTTCCTTCTTCTTTTTGATATAGGGTCTCACTATGCATGCAGTTCAGGCTGGCCTTGAGCCCACTTTGTAGCCCAGGCTGGCCTCCAACACTCCATGATCCTTGTACCTCAGCCTCCTGAGTTCTGGGCTCACAGGCGTGCACCACAACACCCAGCTCTAATGTAACTTTTTCCAGTTTTGAAAAATGATGGTATCACTTCTTGAAATGTTAGAAAATTTTCCTACTAAAGTAGTCTAAGTCAATGTATGTATTTATGGATAGATTTTACTTTCTCGGTATTCTTTTTTTTATCAACCTCAATAGTGGGTTATAAATTATAGTAATCTTTCAAAAGGAAAGGAAAATCACTTTTGATTTTGGTAATTTTTTGTTCACATTTTGATTTTTCCTTTATGTATTACTGATCTTTCCATCTACTCTCTTCTAATTTCTAAGTTGAAGTTTTGGGGGCTTTTGAGTATTATTTTCCTCTACAAATGTAGCTCTTTCTATGAGATGACCCTTATGTTTGATTTCTTTCTTTAAAATCTTTTAATTAAAAATGAATATAATGTGGTGTGCCTATGCATAAATTCTACAAGATGAATGCAATTACTATGTATCACATATACTCATAAAAATGGTAAGAATTTTAAAAAGACTATATATATACAATATTTTCCCCCCTCTGGTTTCTATTGTTTGTTTTTTAAGGTCAAGTGCCACTTTTCCTTAAAGTTCTGGTTTTCTACCTTCATTTGAGATACTCCCTTTAATATGAGTTCTTCCTTTTTATTGATGACACAGCTATATTTGATTATCTTTCAGCTGAAATTCTTCTAATATGTTCACAGATTGAATTCATGTGGGGCCTAGTTAGTATTACAATGTTATTGGTGTATATCTGACTTATCTCTGTGTCTTGTGAGTACATTTAGACTTTTGAACTAAAACCTGAGACACCTTTATTTGCTCAGTGCTTAGAAGTTCCTGATTTCACTGAGCAATAACCAGTGTATTTGCCACTTTTGCTTTCATGGATCCAGCATCCTGGCCTTTTGAACAAATATTTCCACAATTGAGTTTCTTTTCTTGGAGTATTATCTAATTGTTTGCATTTGCACAGATATTAATTAAGTTTTGCTTGTTTCTTTTTCACCTAATTGTTGTAATCTGTCACTGCTCATGCATTTAATTCTACAATTTGCCCTCATTGTGCTAGAATCATCCTGTTACTAGAAAAAGGAGAGAGAGCGGTAAGACACTTAAACATACCTGATAGTAAAATCTTGTTTGATGCATGCAATCAGGTGCAATCATGTAATAAAATATTTTCTTATATTTGAAGGCTTTACTTATAGAATTATAAATCAAATGTTTTAAATGTAGATATTATATCTAAAATCAGGGATATTGTGGATACTTAACTTATAATTTAATATCTTCTGGACTCAAACAGATATTTTAGCCATATGATCCCAAACAAAACACAAAATGTTCAATTTAAGGCACACTTGTGGCGTTATACATTGTAATATCCCATCTTAATTTTAAGGTGTGACATAGAAATCCTATTCTCTATTAATCTTTATATCAAGTTCCAGTGTACAATTTACCAAAAAATACAAAATTTTTTATAATACCCTTATTTAATTTGAAATGTTAAGCTCTTGAGTAGCATGTACTCTGTGAAGAGGTATTTGACAAAATAAAAAGTATTATATAGCAAAATTGGCATCATTCTGTAGACAGTTATCATAGTCCATGGGGAAAAATCAAGTTGAGTCTATGAGTTTTTAAAATTTGCTAAAATTACCATAGTACCCTGTCATCGGCCTTGGAGAAAAAAGAACTAATGAGAGCTCCATTACCCAGCTGTGCCTTTCCCTACTTTAATAAGAGGTAAAATGCTAAAGAAATAGTTATGTCAAAAACCATTGGCAAGTAAATTAATATAATCTTCCTCTAGTTATCAACTGTCACATTTTTCTGAAAACTTGTGATAATAGAATCTGTTTTAGCTATTCATTCTAATAAAGATAATCAGGTAGTTTAAAAGATATAAAAAGTGAACCAATTGGCTCAGAGGATAATTTTGATGATCAAAATAGATTCCAGTAGAAAAAATATCCTTAATCAATGTTATATATGAGAAAACATCATTGTCCCTGATGCACATTCAAGGAGTCTAACAAAAGCATATTAATAGAAAAGTTTCATGCGGTATTTATTGGATTTTTATCATTTTAATGTTTTTGTTATTGTCTAATTCCTATGTGGATGTCTATGGATTCTCACTATCAGTATTAAAAAATTATGCATACACTTCCACCATTTATTATTAGTGGTAGCCGAGAGACATATACTGTTGACATCACTGCTTTTGTTATTAGAATTCTACACTTTTGTTTTACTTACAATTTATTTTTCCTGTAGATAATCATTTTTAATTTGTTAAAATCTAATGTCATGCCAGGGATATAGCTCAGCAACACAGCACCTGCCTGGCAAGCCCTAGGTCCTGAGTTCAGTTCTCTAAACCAAAAGGATTTTTAAAACTCTGTTGTCATTCTAACTTTTTCCTATACTGTAATATATGTTAATTCTGCACTGACATTGATCTAACATATTATCAACCATTTTAATAGTATTTATATTCAATATTTATTTATCTTTATATTCATTTTATTTACACCACTCATATATTCACAGAAATTCTTGTGCAGCTCTTTAATCCTTTCATAATCTTCATGTTTCATCTGGAAATTCTTCCCCTAAGGACTGTCTTGAGATTTCCCTGTAGTACAGGTCTACTGGTCTTCAATTTGTGTTTGGCTGAAAGTGTCATTATTTTGAAGGAAATATTTGCTAGGTATAAAAGGTTGGTGTGGCAGTAGTTTTCTCTAAATGCGCTAATGATTCCTATATTTCAATTTTATTTTTATTGTCTTAAAGGGGTCATGGAATTTTCTCTTTCACTGCTTAGAAAATGTTTCTCTTTACCTTTTGCTTCATTGTATTTGTCCTGCTTGACATCTGAGAGTTTCTGGAATCTCCCACTTGAGCCTGTTTTGAATCCTCCCCCTCCTCCCACCTCTCTATTCCTGTCCCTCATCCTTATGGAACTTCAATTACTTATATGCCACTTTTTCACTCAGTTCCACATAACTCGATATTATATTCTTTATTTTTTCTATTCATATCTTTCACTTCCCTGTTTCTTTCTAGATATGTTATAAACTGTTTTTTCTGCATTTATATTTTCTGTTGTTGCAATTAATTAATTGTTTTATTAATGGAGCACTTGTGGTTGTTATATTTTCTGATACCATAGCGTATACCTGGATCTGTTTGATTATTTTTCTCTAAGTTGTATTTTTCAATTTTCTGATCTCCTCACTATCTCTGCTTCTATTTTACCTGATTTGTGTGTCTTCTAGGGTCGAGACCATTTGGGGAGACCAGCTGGGTGGCCCTTGCTTTGTTTTGTTCTGTTCTGTGTTACTTTGGCTTTAGGATGATTGCTGCTATCTAGTATAAATGGAAGGCTGAGACTCACTGAATGCCGCTCCCTGTTGGAAGATTGTCGCTCCATGATTTATGTTCTACCCATGAAGGTAATTTACCAGTATTCCCACCACGTAGATTGAAATTCTGTGTCTATAATGCCTTAAACATTTATTATATACTTAAATTCTTATGCTTGATTATATACTTAAATACATCCTTAAATATTGATTAACTTTTGGGTAAATCCTTACTCTGGTTCCTAGAGAATAGTCTTTTAGTGATTCTAAATGAGACGCTGGCTGTGTTCTGTCATTCAGATATGAATGCACACTGCACTGTGACTCGGATCCCTCAGTTGTCTGCAGTCTCGGAGATCTCTCTTTCTCTCCTTCTCTCCTGTGTCCTTCTCTCCCTGTCTCTTCCTAGTATAAGAGTATTTCGCAGGTCTTCTGCTCCTATTCTCAGCACTTGACTTTCTTCTACATTAGAAAACATTCTGGAGAAACAGCTATTGTGCAGTGCAATGCAAAATTCTGTACAACTCCGGTTTCTTTAGAATTATTTCCTTCTTCTACTGGTCATCTTTTCAGACAATTCTTACCAAGGTATCTCCCAAGGAGTACATTCAAGAAGACTGATGTGCTGCAAAACAATATATCCTTTAGAAAGGGAAGATTATGATGTTCTTATAAAGTATTGTTACCATTTAAATTATAACTTATTAGAAATATTATTTTAAGAGAAATATTTTATTGTCATTGAGGGATGACAAGATTCTTAGTTGTCTGTCTGCTATAAGAACTATTTTCTCATGAAATAAGTTACCACCCCATAACCAAAGTTTCTGAAGAACTTGTCTCTTTTCTGAACAGTTTACATTACTTCTAAGTTATAATGTGTATATATATATATATATATGTATATATATATATTTTTGAATATATTGTTAAATAGTAAGTGATCACTATCAAAAGAATTATAATCTTCAAAGTACAAAGTCCTTGTGGTGGATTGACAACTGGTAGTCAACTAGTGGTCAACAGAATCAGCATGGTGCTGGGCTGTAGGAGGCCTGCCTGAGGATTTTTGTCGACAGCATAAAAAGAAAACTGCTGAGAAAGAAGTGGGTGCTTTTGGTCCCACTGGAAAAGCTTTCCACGCTGGCTTTCTGGTTATGAACTCAGCTGCTCTCATTGTTGAAGGCACTTGTTGCTGCTGAGGGTGTTACTTTGAATATTGCTTCCTGGCTCCAGTACAGATTCCTCAACCTACTGGCACAGATCTTTCTGTTGCCACAAACTTTCTAGCTTCCACCACTGACTTTTTGGGCTTTGCAGTGCAGATCCTTGAAACAAACTTGCATAAGATATTGTCATGGGCTCTAGGCCTCCAGTTCGACTTGTAGAGGGCATAGTTATGAGCTCAAGGTCTTTAGCTGGACTCATGCAGGACATTGCCATCAGATCAAGGCCCTCAGCTGGATTCTTTGGGTCTTTAGTGTGTGCACAGATTTCCTACACTCTTTTGTACTTGACACTTTGAGTGGCTACTCTAAAATAATCCTATAAATTATGTGTCCTACATTAAATTGTGTCATTTGTAAACTGAGCCTGCAATAGTCCATTTCTAAAAAGTTGTATTACTTTCTAATCTCATATACTATGGAAAAATAAATTCACTATCATGTAAACTAACTTCAAGATATAATTGATGTCCTAAAGTGATGAGAAATAAATTAAATTATAGTAACTATGAGATAACATATTTAATACTTATTTTAAGTAAGTTTTCCTAAGTAAAACACAAAATCCAGAAGCTACCCATACAAAAAAAACTGCAAACAATAATCATATACGCCTCCTCCACCCCTTGGTGTTATAATTATTTGATCTCTTAACTTCCAAGGATATATTTTTCTCCTCACCATTGACACTCTCAAATCACATAATTAATTTGTCAAAACTAAAAACAGTATTTTCCCAAATTTTATATCCTCTAGTAAGTACTGGAAGCATAAGTAAAATAATTTCTCAAATTTATTGAGATATCGAATTCATTTATCAACCTTATTTTCAATATGTGTAAAAACTTTCTGATATTTCAAGAATAAAAGATGCAAGTTACCCTTTTTTGGTAAATTGTCATAATTATTTTAGCTTGCTCGATAATGATAAATTTGAAAAATAGAACATTGAATGTGTTCTCTGAGCATCAGAATGTTTACTGGGAGAGATGAAAAGATCTCTAAAGAAGGAAAATTTTCAATGTTGATAAAGAGAAAAATTGAGGTTCTCATGTTTTAAAAGGAATGATTATAGATTCATAATATTAGGCTTGAGAAAGGTAAATCAGATAGATTGATCTCATTATTAAAAAGTCAACAAGAAGAAATAAATTACATAAACAAAATATCCGGATTATTGAAGAAAAAATAATTAACATAGTATGAGAAAATAAGCCTGCCCTCTGCATTAGGAAGGCACACCATAAAGGCAGATCATATAATCAGAACCCTGAAAATGATTGCTGACACACTCTTGTAGCATACACATGTTCTCCCTAAGGAGGTGTATAATTATAACAAATTGTATTCTAAATATGTATCTGTAATTGGCAGGCATGAGTTTTTGTGTGCATTCAAACATTTTAAGTTGCACAAATGTGCCCTTTAAAAGTTTCTGTCTTTTAGGGTTGGGAAATATAGTTTAATATTTTAATCACTCAAAAATCATCAAGTAATTACTACCTCGGACTACTTAAGATTGTTCTTGAAAAGAGATATAAAGTGCTATTTTATACTATAGTAATCTATGCTTTGAGTTTAGAAGTAAAATCCTATCACAATATGTACTAACCTACTGAATTTATAAAAAGATGTCCAAAGTGCTCTTTTGCGTTCTTCCTTGGTTGTGAAAACCAACAAAAAAATTCCAGTAGGTTCATATTTGTGTTTAAATAATGTTAGGTCTTATAATCCTACTAAATCAAGGAAGATAAATGCTGGAGGAAGTGAAGGTTTCTCAGGAAAGTTGGGTTAGAGAAGCCTGAGCTTCAGATTTATGGAAGGGGATTGTAAAATGACACTAAGGAAGAGGTGATTGCGAATTAGATTCTATCAAAAATAGGGGAAATTGAGAGCTTACATGTCTTAACACACTTTATTTAGGCAACAGGAAGACAGAAGTAGGGATATTTAACTATTTTTTTGTACCGGGGATCAAACTCATGACGTCAGTCTTGACAGGCAAGTGCTTATGCCGCTGAGCTACATCCCCAGCTATTGTTTTCATTGTTAAAATAGCAATAATCATTTAAATCAGAGAAAGGTTATAAATGAAATCATTTTTGTTTTTTACTGAGGAATATTGTATCTATCATATTGAGAACATCTCTTTATCTGTCTATCTATCTATCTATTTATTAGACTTTTTGAGACAAGGTCTCACTATGCAGTTCAGGCTGGCTTGAGCTAACTCTGTAGACCAGCCTAGTCTTGAACTCACAACAATCCTCCTGCCTCAGCCACCCAAGTGCTTATATTACAAGTGTGCACCAGCACAATCATTGAATATTAGGAATATTTAATATAAAGTTTTCTGCACATTACAGTTTGGCTGGTTAGGGGCTGGGGGTATAGCTCAGTGGCATAAGCGCTTGCCTGGCAAGTGCAAGGTCCTGAGTTCGATCCCCGGTACCGGAAAAAAAAAAAAAAAAAAAAAAAAAAAAACAGTTTGGCTTTCACAAAACTATTGTTTGTATGCCAAGGTAAGATTTATTTATTTATTTATTTATTTTTGCAATTTTTAAGATTTTATTTTTTACCAGTGATATAAAAGGTACAATTGAACTCTACCAGTAGACTTTAAATCTTAAATTTTATGTCCTCTGATATATCCTAATTGACTGGGAACCTGGCATTCTTATGCTTACTAGACTAAAACATGTAAATCTTTTCTTTGTTTGCTGGTTTTGGCTTTTTCTTTTTTTAAATTTTATTTTAAATACAAAAGAATGGAGACATATGAAGCAGAAAAGCCATAAACAATATAGAAAATACAAAGTTATACAGAATATAGTAGGGAATTAGAACTGGATGTTGTATTACATAGTTATCTTCACATTAGTTAACACAAAAAACATTAAAGGAAATACCAAATTATGGATAAGATAGTAGGGAATTTGTACTGGATGCTGTATAATATAAAGTTATCTTCATGTCTGCTAATACAAAAACGACTGAGGAAATACAGAATTATAGAGAACATAGAAGGGAATTAGCTCTGGATGCTGTCCTACATAATGTTACCTTCATCTTTGTTACTCAGGTTACACAGATGATGGCCCTTTTGATCAGTTCGTTTTTTCTCCTCCCTCATCTCCGTTGCCCTACCACTCAATCAGTCATCTTCCCAGTGATAATAACT